>JAGFPH010001333.1:288435-300633 GCA_018207615.1 Philaenus spumarius | reverse complement strand
GATTTTAGCGTAAAAGAGAAATACTTTTGTTTAGTGTTTAGTTTATGTTAATAAATTTAATTTTCGACACCTACCAGGCCGATTGTATGACAGAGAGTCCAGGAACCACCGTCCGATGAAGGTTAGATCACAAAAATATTTCGTAAAAAGTGTATGAGTCTTGCCTTTTCCTGTTGACAGCTGGATTCTTTGTCCCCTCTTTACCCGGCGCTAACCTAACCTAACAAATGTGTTTAGTGGCATTTTTAGAATTATATAAGTATAACATAGCATTAAATTATGTTCAGAGTGTTGGTCTTTTCACTTATCAGCTAAGTGTCATAACCAAATCAAAATGTCTCCGACCAAGGCGGACTAAGAGTCCCCACCTTTTCTAAATGACAGCCGGACTCTTCATCCTTTCTCCCGCAAACCAGGCAAACAATGTTTATGGCAACTCGTTGTTTGTATACAATGAAGGCCTAGCCGATACCTATTTGTAAACAATGTAACCTAAATATATATTTGTTTTAAATAGCCTATTCAAATAAAAAGTGCATTAATATCTTTTAATATAGTTTCGGGATCCTCACGATTCGGAATAAAACAACTCCTTAAAAATATGTTTATTTAAAAATGTACACACTCATCAAATAGGCATACATTAAACAATTACTTATAGGCCTACGTTGCCTTCTAGAAGGATTCTTAGATGCAGAGAGATACTTGTACGTAGAAAGTTTACTGCAATAATGAGGTGATCAAAAACTTAAACAACGCCAACGGTTACAGATAAGACTATGACCAAAACTTGAAAAAAAAACCATTTAGCTTTAAAATCATCTTTAGTTTGATATACCATACGATATTCATTAATATTTGAATTGTTTAGATATGGTCATTTTCATTTCTCCTCGGTAAGTAACTTATGCAAGTACCGGCCAATCCTAATACTCTGTGAGTCTGTGTACTTGTGATTGTTGGCGATTTTCCCAGTGTGATAATACTATTTTATTATAAGGACCCTTAAAGTCGTGATATTATAAGTTGTTATTGTTAATGTTTACAACTTTGATACTTAGTGAGTGTAAATTAAATGTTTAATTATTGTACCTGTGTGTGTGATTGTAGATATCTCAATGTATTATTTTATTTATGAGCATTATGTAAATGATCACCGACTACTCGGGGTTTCGCCTTAAAACCCATAAAAAACATTAAAAAATTATACGTTTTTTAAATGTTTTCAATATGTGAGAAGTGCCTAAATAGTGCATTGTTTGAAAGGATATATCATTAGCAATAATTTTAAAAAATCGGAGATTAATAGCATCTAGCGATTTAAAAAAAGACTCAATTGTTTATCGTGTATGATTTGCCATCTTGAAACGGGAGAAGGTTAAAAAAAACACAAAATAAGCAATCGTTTATATTTGCTTCGTATTTCCATTTTGGGGCCCTGGGATTTGAAGAAAATATTTTTCCTGTATTCATTACGGGCGAAGTAGTGGGTTTTCTGGGTTTTTCGCTATTACTGCTGCACGCATTGTCTGTTACACCCAACAAAATATTGCCTACTGAGGTAGATTTAGATTTTTAAACATTTTAAGAAAGTATATACTAGTACAGGGCTTCGCTCGTAGACGCAGATTGGCTATAAATACATAAGTGAAAAAATATCAGGTAAAAGTTGAGGATTCACATCACTAAACTGGCCCAAAAAGTGTTTTGAGTTTCGTCCAAATCAATATGTTTCCCATTTTAGGCTTACATATTGTAGGCTTCTCTTGATCAGCTATGCGACAGTATGCGAAAAACCACGATTTCCGACAGTTTGAGGAGCAATTTACGCCGAGAGTAGCCTACATTTTACTTTCTACGAACAATATTTTACACTTTAGATGAAAATTATTGAAACGCAAAGGTTTTCCTCTAATATATATATAACTTTTATATTTAATAGGCTATTATGCGAGTAATGTGTCAAGTTTTACGTATCTAGCATCATGACCGTTTACGGTTTCTAGAATATTCTAGAACATTCTGGGAACATTCTGGTCAGTCGTGACCACTTCAGCACTCCACTCCCAGCTGCCCCACCGACTTCCCATAAGAAGTTCATTAGTGCGATGCTCCCTTTTGACGCCCATACCTCCGAACCCAACCCCTGCAGTTCCAAAACGAAAATTTCGGTGTCCTCCTACGAGCGCCCTGTTCAACGAGCGCCATGTCCATCTAGCGCTCACTCTCGGGTTGACGAGGGTCACAGAGGGGTTGACAGGTCTAGGAGCTTTCCAACGAGCGCCGCATTTCTGTGTCACTCCCTTCGACCACCTGTACACCACCTGCTTCCGAGAGGAAGCTACATACCAAATTTCATTCCAATCCGTTCGCTGTTTTTTGAGATTTCGTGATGAGTTAGTGAGTGTTATTTGGATTTTATAGGCCCTATGTATAGTTATATTGATTATTATAAAACTGGGTTTGTTAGATTTTACTGCAGTTAGACAAATAAATATTTTCCGAAATAGTGTACAGTTGTCAAAGTTGTTAATACCTTGAGACTTTGAGGTTATGTTCACACTATTGTTTAAATCTGTTTTCTTTTCCACGAATAGTTGTCATGAGGACAAACCTGATGCAGTCCGTAATCTGTCAGATGTTCGCTAGACTTTCATGTCAGACAAGCTTAATTCGGTTAATGAGATCTAGGCCTAGCATGGCGTGATTGGTGACGGAAGAAACCCACAAGTTCGCCTCCCGAATAATGTTGATCTAGTTAGGCTATGCTCCTGTGTTTAATTCAGTTAATAATGTCCAACGAACTCCTGACCTAACATGTCCGATTGATTGGTGACTTTTCATTGGTGACTTTTTATGATTGTACTTTCTATGAACTGTAGACATTTTCAACAGTCTGAATGTTGAGATTATAATATAGGAAGTAAAGAGTATGACAAGTATGTTAAAGAAAGGAATATATAATTTATACTTTTTATATTTTAAAATTAGTATAGGTATACATTATAGGGTTTTATAGCATACGAGGGAATACAAACACCAACAATACCATATTACATTATAAATTCAAAAGGAAATCTGTAACAACTTATTTTTATTACTGAACTCATACTGAAATATTTATACTGGATGAAATTAGTTAATTTCAGTTGAACACAATTGAGGAGTTTCTTGAAACAACCCTAGATATAAAAAATACCTAATTTTATTTTTAGCTATTTCCGTTAGAATGCATTGCAATGCGTTTAGTGGTGGTATATGTTTTCTTTAAAAACAACACTAGTCACTCATATTTTAAATTGTTAAAAACACCTGTTCCAAAATAACCCCACTTGTGAGCAGGTTTTCTGTAAAAACAACATAATATGTTATTTGGTGGGTTCATTTAATATTGGTGAAGTTTTTGTTCCGTGCAATGTTTATACTACATTGCAATCCGCCAGTTGTTTTTTTTTCTTCTTTTTTCGGCTTGGAAGCGGACCAACCACCGTTTGCTTTACTTCCGGCCATTTCCCTTCTTACCACAGATTTGATATGAGAAGCTACCTGGTCTCTAGCCGAGATTCGAACCTGGGATCTTCTGATCAGGAAGATACCACGCTGTCCACTCGGATAAAGATAGGCCTAGCCTTCAAAAAGATACTATCTCTACAAGTATTACATGTACAAGTAAAAAAGAATACACCAGCACCATCTAGGAGTGGTTATAATAAGTTTTATTGGTTTCTGCCTATCTAAATCTGTATAATTAGTATTAGCAAGTGGTTTATAATAAAAAATAAGGAAACGTAGGCTACATGCACGATTAAAAAATGGGGTTCCTACCTTAATTTAGTAGATGATAACTTAAGTTAACATTTAAGGGTTTTTGATTTTAGACTTTCTTGAAAGAACCCCACATGTCAAGTATATAGGTTCAAAACTTAAAAACTGATAGAGAAGTATTGAATTATTTCTGTCTAATAAACAACTGTTTAGAAAAAAGTAGGGGTTTATTGAATTGAACTTGTTCTAGCTTTGATTGTAGGCCTATGTATCTCCAAGAAAATATGACAAAGTAAGTTAAAGGTTTTTTTTTAAAGAAACTCCTCAATTATTAGAATGTTCAGTTTCCTTAATCTTGTAAACTTCCCAACGAAATTACTAAACATACAGTAGAACACAATTATCCTAGGTTCTTTTGGTTGGGCACACCTCGAATAACCTAAAACTCGGATGATACGGTAAAGATAGACGTATCATCATAAGAAGTGATTTTCCACTAACGAGATTAGTTCCCTCGAAATTTATGCCTATACAGGCCAATTTGGAGCCATGCTTAAATTAACACTGAAGGTTTGAAAATGTAGGCTAGGGTACGCAAATGATCTATCCTCATGTAATGTGATGATGTGAGCAAATTTATTAGAATAATCCTTAAGAAACCCTCAAGGGAGTTCGGTTCCGTTATTTCAAATCCTACACATAATTCATTGCCGTTAAATAATGTAGGCTATTCGTGTTTAAAGTATTGCGTATTTCACATAAAATAAGTGGAAATTCATAAGGTCACTGCTCCACCATAAAGGTGAGGTAATAAATATGTTTGTTCCAAAACCCAAGTTATAAATATTTATGATTTTTTTAAATATTTAGAACCCATATGTTAAAATAAATTACCGACTGACATTAAATTCTGTACGCATTTTAATAAATTCTGTAAAATGGTCAACATGTTTTTAATTAATCTCAATAAAATGGATTTTTCTTTAAAGTGATAGTGGGAATCTGGGTGGTGATGGTTTTTTAATGTAATAAATGTAAGTAGCCTATGTGTGAAAGAATGCTGTGTATGATGAGTGTATATCCATTTGAAACTTATTATTGTGCTTGAGATTAAAGTCATAATAAAATAATGGAATTGTTTGATATTTGTGCTTTCGGAAGGGGTGGGTCCGGCGGCATTATTGTTGCTACTTTTTTTAAACAAATTTATATAGTGAAGGTTGGCTCAAATCAGGTCTTTAACCTCGAGCCAACTTAGATTCTGTAATTATATGTTTAAGATATTTGCAAGCAGTGTCTGTATGTGTAGGCCTATTGATTATTTTTTAATTTTTTTATTATGTTTCATTTTATAGTAGCCTACTCTGTTTATTATTATATGAATGTTATTTAGGTTTGTACATATCTTGTACAATTTGTAATGCAATTGACAATTGAATCAATAAATTTAATTTCAAATGAAAGAAATTGACTACCATAGGCCACTATTGTAATAAAAGCAAAAATTAAATGTGACATTAATTAAGTTTATACAAATGTAGGCCTACAGATAGGCTACAAATCCTTGATTGCAAAAGTTTGAAAATGTAGTTAACATAAATAACATACTTTAAATAGCACACATTGTATTGGTATTATAAACTACAAACTTACACATGCTGTAATTACGTAAGTCCTGGATTCACGTCGGATACTATGGAAACTCGTTTAACCGAGGATCGGATAGTCGACATTATACCGTATTTAAAGAAACTTAAATACAATTCTTCAAACACATAAAAAATAGTCTATACAATTTGCATAATATATCAAAATGTAATATAATTTTAATAGGTTATAATATATGAAGACAATGTTTCATACATATTGAGACGGATTAAGAAATAGGCATATCCGCTCAATGAAATAATTTTTCAATTTAATTATAAAATCTACTAAGTCCTTCAGACACCAATATACAGAGCAAGTTAGGCTAACTTTTCATGTTCAAAGTTGTTTGAATCTCAGCAGCCAAATGAAACAAGCTGGATAGAGAACAATGGAAAAATTATTTTAATAAAAAAGTTGTTTTTAAAGTATCAAAATATGTAGAATAATCATGGTAATAAAAAAGTCAAATCACAATTTGGAATTAAATAAAGAAATAAAAAGTTATTAGCAAAATAAAAGCGAGGAAAAAAGTTAAAAGTCAGAATTTTTAAAATTTTTAAAATCTTTATAAGGGTATTGAGAGACCAGTAGAAAAATAGACAAATTACGAAAAAAGTTTTTGTTAAAATTAAATGGTAAATATAAAAATAATTAAATAATAAGTAATTAAAAAAGGAAAATTAAATCAAAGTAGTTTAAAGTACAGTTTTAGTAAAAAGTAGTAAATTAATTAAAATAAATAAAGATTTTAACAAAATTAGTCACGTTTAAATAATATCAAAGAATAAATTTAAGAGTTATTAACGTTTTTAGGTAAAAAAGTAAAATGCCTATTTTCACCTATAAATAAAGGGTTAATAGAAAAAATGATAAGATATAAAAATAGAGATAATAATTAGTATAAAATGTCAAAACCTGTGAAAGATAGAAAAAAGGATTAATTTAAGGTAAAAGGGGTGTTAACATATTTAGACAAAAAGTGAT
The DNA here is from genome assembly GCA_018207615.1 of Philaenus spumarius. NCBI lineage: Eukaryota > Metazoa > Arthropoda > Insecta > Hemiptera > Aphrophoridae > Philaenus > Philaenus spumarius. The sequence goes on along the minus strand of JAGFPH010001333.1, from coordinate 294,234 downwards.
GATACGAAAAGGACAATAACTCAACCAATAATTAACCAATTCGAAAACGGTAAAAGACTAGTTTAGTGGAAAGACGTAAACAATACAGTATGACCATAAACAATATAAAAAACTTTATAATTTGGAAAAACCGCGAGTCAAGAAAAACGCGATCGCGAAAAAGGTGTGGAACGGGAACGCGACGTCGTACAACTACGAATCGAGTTTGTGCGTAGCCAGTAAACCAAGCTGAACAAAATGACATCATCCAGAACCCGATCCGATCACGGGAAGCCGAGTTACAGGAATTTGGGAATAAATGGTCACAAATCTCGCAAACCATAAGGAACAGGCAAAAGTTGATTATTTTTCTTGAAGAGAATTGTCGGTCGACCAAAGGTAAAGACACGCCCATTCTACAGTCTAGCCAATATAATTGCCAATGTACAAAATCAATTAATTTTGAAAACAATGCCAAAAATATAATTTTTACATATATTCGAGTAGAGAAAACAACCAGGATTATGGGAAAAATAAGGAAAAAATTCTAAAGTAATTACCGCCCGAGCGCCACACCAAAAACAAAAGGGAAATTGAGTAGAAGGGTTGGTAGTCTAATATAGGCCTTTTCCAGAGCTTACCGAAAAACGCGGTTCGCCTCGTCAGTCGTAATAGAAACTCCGGGAAAGTCTCCACGCATCTCGTTAGATCATCGTATCACAGCAGAGCATAATAAATTCAAAGATTTTAATACTTCGTAAATCTAAATATTTAGTAAAGTATACAACAGAAAAAAAAAATCAATCTAGTTCATAGCGTAGTAAAATAAACGCTATATTTCGTCGAAAATACTATCGCCGAGAACTTCAAGGGAAGATCCAGGGTAACAGCGGCGAGGTCTGTTATCACGCGGCATTAGAACTCACAGGAGGAAAGGCGACGTCGAAGGACAAGATCCCGGACTTCCAGAACAGCGTTCCAGATCGGGACTTCTAGAACATCGCACCAATCCCGGACTCAGGATATCCAAGAAGGAATACACCGTATACGAAACAAGGTAGTGTCGGAGACACCTTTATAATTTTTCATAGTTTACAGCATTGACGAGTAGGGCTTTACTTTTAAAATTTTTAATATTTAAATGTTGGGGAATAAAATTTATAAAAAATAAAGTTAAACATATTCTATCTATCTTTCACAAAAAGGTTACTTTTTATTGATTTTGAAGTTACATTGTGTAGAAAATTTCACAAAAATTTAGCTAAGGAATTTTTTTTGTATTTTAAGGATAAAGGATCCGATTGTTAAATTATATAAATAATATAAAATAAGAGTGATTAAAGTTTATATTTTATTTTCCAAACAAAAGAATCTTTTATTCTGAGTAAATTACCAAATCCAAATTTAATTTTAAGAAGTGCTAATATTAAGGAAGGATTGGCTGGATATAACGAAGATTACTGTTCTCCGAAAGGCACGACTCCGGGCAGAGTTTAGTCTCTAAAAAATTAAATATCATAAATATTCCTTGGCAAAAAATAATTAAGGGTTTTATCGTAAGGTAAGAAACTAACGATAAATATCCTTGCAAAGACGAGCTACCCTCTTGACTTGACTGGTGGAGCTAGCCAGGAGCCAAAAAAGGTAATCCATTTAATTATTTTTAAACACTAATCGATTTTTGCGAAAATCGAGGTAGAACTGAGCTATAGCAGGGAGGGTAGATCGTTGCAAGTGGCGTCCAACAAACGTGGGGCTTGAAAGACAACGCTTTGTATTTAAAAAATTACAAATAACGTCCTAGGGTGAATACAAAAACAAAGCAGTGTTAATTAAGCTTCACGAGAACAGAACAGTACCTTCGTTATAGCAAGTACTCTAGAATATAAATAGTTAAAATAATTTGTGTCAATTTAATTAGTAAATAATAAGTGAAATATGGGTCCTAAAGTAGAAGAATCTGAAATGAGTAAAATTATGGAGTATTTTAAAAAATTAGAAGCACAAAGAGTAAAAGATAAGGAGGAGTTAGAAAAGGCTAGGAGGGAAGAGTTAGAAAAATTAGAAGCTAAAGAAACCGCGAGGGAAGATGCTAGGCGGGAGGAGTTCGAAAAAATAGAAAAGGCTAGAAAAGAAGAGTTAGAAAAATTAGATAAAGCTAGGAGGGAAGATTTAGAAAGATTAGAAGCTAAAGAAACCGCGAGGGAAGATGCTAGGCGGGAAGAGTTAGAAAAATTAGATAATGCTAGGCGGGAAGAGTTAGAAAAATTAGATAAAGCTAGGCGGGAAGAGTTAGAACGGTTAGATAAAGCTAGGCGTGAGGATAAAGGAGAAATGTTAACAGAAATTAAATCTATTATAGGCGAATTTAAGGAAACAATAGAAAAAGAGTTAGGAGCACAGGCTGCCCAAATAGGAGAATGCATAACCGAAATAAGGGAAGTTAAGGAAGATGTTGAACAGGTTAAAGTTAATACTAGATTAAATGAAGCCAAAATAGGTATAAACATTACTGAAATAAATCAACTAAAAAATAATTTTAAGGAAATAAGTAGAGTAAACATAAGTAGAGGGGCGGTAGAAAAGCAAATCACCCACGTTTACCACAATCCCCAAGAAGTAGAGAAGATAGAGTTTATGGGGGGGAATAGGGAAGACCCCGTAAGATTTATTAAAAAATTAGAAAATCTGCTAGACGAAATAAACAGCTCGATGGATGGTGAGCAAAAGCTTCGTCTAGCAGAAAGACATTTAACAGGCCAGGCTAGAATTTGGTGGGACGTAGTTAAGGGGGGGGAAGACCCAATTTGAAGAATTTAAAACGGCGTTTTTGGAAAGGTATTGGGGGTATGATGCCCAAAGAAAAGTTAGGGACATAATCGAACACAGTAGGTACGATTATTTAGGAAAATTGTCCATGGCGGAATATTTTTGTCAGACTGCCCAAAAAGCAGCTAACTTAGATCCAGTTATACCAGAACGACTATTAATACATAACTTAATGCGTCACTTTAATAAAGAAGTACAAATTGCTAGTATGGGACGGAAAGAGTTAAATTTCACGGAGGCCATTGCCTTTTTAGAACAGATGGATAATATGGGAAGGAGGTTAAGGGACACACAACCACAAAATAGGCCGGATAATCGAAATAGGATACCAGAAACCCAAAATTTAAATAGATATCCAAACAGAAATCAAGCAGTACCTTCCCGACCACCTAACCCTCAATCCTATGGTCAAACCCACAGAAATACCACAACCCCATATCCTCAAAACCCAGGTCCGTCTAACCAGGGGGCTCCCAAACAACCGATTGCAAAAAACTGATTTCGAAGGTTCCGAATAAAATAAATGGCAGACAACAATGGCCAGCGATAAGAAAATATGACGGGGCTGCGGATAAAACACCATATAATAAAACTAATAATCAAAATAAATTAAGAATAAATAAATCCATTAAAATAAACAATCTTACCTATAACATTAGAGACGAATTATTTCAAGAGCCTGATGTTAACCATTTAATTAAAAAAGAGTTACCAATATGCCCTAACATTACGGTAAAAATAAATGATAATAAAGTATGCGCTGAAGTAGATACTGGAGCACAGTTCTCATTCATGCAAGAAGAATTTTATGTAACATTAAAGAAAGAAGGAATTAATATAGTAGAATTACCGGTAAACAATGTAGAGGTGGTAACAGCAATAAAAAAGAAAAGACAACGGGTAACCAAACAAATAATGGTAGACTTAAATATAGGGGGGCAAATTTTGGAAGAAATATTTTTAATAGTACCCAAATTAAATAATACTTTAATAATAGGATGCAACATACTATATAAATATAAAGCCAGAATAAATATGGAAAATAAATTTATACATTTTCAAATAAATAATACACAAATAAGCGTAGATTTTGAAAGAGAACGGGAAGTAAATACAATAGTAGAGACGGAAAAGCCTAACTTAAGTATAGTTAAAGCGAAACAAGTTTCAAACGAATTTTGCGAAAATAAAAGATCCAGTAATTTTTCAGCGTCACTTAACACCGTAGAAGCGCAACATGGAGGCTGGAATTCGATAGGGCGAGATAAAGGGGCCTTATTGTTATTGGTCGAAACCGAGGCCAAAAGTAAAAAACAGGTTGTGCAGGGTAATGCAGAAATAGGCGTACCTAAGGAGGAAGTAGGGGAAGTTAGGCCAAAGCCAGTAGTAGAGGCAAATAAGCATAAAGAAAAAAATAAAGTTAGTGTTCAAAGTGAAAAAGTAAAGAAAATTAAATTTAAACAAGGTTCTAAGGAATTTTTGGATAAGAATAGGGAAGAAAGTAGGATAGGAAGAGTAGATCAGGACCAGGAGAGTGTAGGTGCGAAGGAAGAAAGGGGAGAATCGTCGATAAGGCCACAGGTCACAAAAGCAAAGGGAAATAGGTTAGAGGGGCCACAGGCCGAAGTAAATAAAAAATATAATAAAAATAAGGAATTAGCCATACTGTATTCGTCGAATCCACAGGCAAAAAATAAAATAGAGTATAGGTCAAATGTCCAGGGAGAAGCGAAGGAGTTAGTGAGGGAAGAAGGGGGCAATACACTCTGCCGGGAACGATCTACGGGAAAAACAAAAAAATGGAGTAAAATGAAAGGGGTTAAATTTAAAACACAGAATAAAAAATTGAAAAGAAATAGGGTTAGGGAAAAACCCAAAGTCAAAATTAAAAAAAAACTAAATTTAGGACAGGTACAATTGGAAAAAATTAATGAAGGAGATTTTTTAACGGGTAGTATTTTGAATGAAGATGAACAACAACAGATAAGAGATTTTGTAGAAAAGTATTACCAAGTATAAGTATAAAACAAATTAGCAAATAACAAAATTGTCATTAAAGTATCATAAAAGATTAATTTGGAATTGTAATTGTAAAAAGAGATGAATGTTTCAATTGTATAAATGTTTAGATATGTAAAGATATGATTTTAAAATAAACTAAACGTAGGATTGATTTAGTATGGAAGAAAAAATGCTTAGGCCTATATAGAAGTACAGTTAAACAACAACGGAAGTAGGCCTAAACAAACAAAGAGCGAGTACAATGCTAAGTCAAAAGTACGGGAAATGTGATCCCAGCGAATGAATGAAGTTAGAGAGGGGAGCGGTCGGCTAAAGGTAAATAAACATACTGAACTGCAGACAAGGTCAATGGCGAGTCAGCTGATATCCTTAGCAAGTAAATAGTTAGAGTTGATATAGGGTATTACAAAAATGATGTACAGATTTAAATAAATGAAATAATTGTTTTTAAAGTTAAATAATTGTTAAATTAATACTGGGGTTACTTGTTAGGATGTCAGTGCTGTAAGGTATGTTAATTATCTAGGTGCTAGACAGAAGCTGCCTAACCAGTACTAAAGGATAGTACAAAACTTTAAGCGAAATTATAAAAACTAAAAAATAAAATAACTATGTTTTTCAGTGATATCTGTAGCAGTAGTGCAGAGAAACAGTGAACAAATTATGAAAGTTGAATGTAAATAAAATGTGTTTTACAGAGACAGGAGCAATAGCCAAAATGGAAATTATAAAAATGAATATTATGTTTGTATGTATGTATTTCAGGAATTAATGCATATTATGTTTAGAAATAAGTTTGATTATGAATATGGTGTGAAAAAATATTATTTCAATATGATTGTGTGATTGTTAAAAAACGAAAGAATTTAAAGTTTAACAATTTTCCATGAATGGAAAAATTTCAAACTTAAAGGGGGGGAACTTGAGACGGATTAAGAAATAGGCATATCCGCTCAATGAAATAATTTT
>JAGFPH010001333.1:250853-280849 GCA_018207615.1 Philaenus spumarius | reverse complement strand
CTCTTTAGCTTGTGACCAGTGTAATAGGCAAGCTTGCCTCAATGCTTCATCGTATCAAAGCGATCTTGATGAAGAAAGTGCATTAGACCCAGAAATCCTTGAAGAGTTAGAAACAAATATCCTTGATGACGAAAATGATGATAATGAATTGGAAATATTCGAGCGACCGGAAGACGATAATGAAGAAGAAGAAAATTGAGACTTATGTACTTCAAATTATCAAAGTTTTTGTAAAGCCTTACCGCATTTCATCTTAAATTTTTTTAAATGTATGCAACATAAAATTGCTAAATAAAGATAAAATTAAAATGTATTTACTTTTTTCTTTGTCTAATTAAAATATAATTAAGATATAATTAAATTATAGTTAAAGTCTTTCACTTAACAATTTTTTAATTACACGAAGTAGGTAAGTATTATTAAACAAATAAATGTTCGATAAATGAAAAATATAAATAAATATTATGTATTTATTATTAAACAATGCAAATTAATTATAATTATAAATTTTTTAAAGATTGATTAACTTTATAGGCCTACTACCTTGCATTATACTATGTATGCGCTCTATCTCAAAAACGGTTAACTGTATAGAAAAAAAATATTTTAAACAAAATTTGTAGAGAATTTGATGCTCTACAATGTTTATAAAACGTGCAAATTGCATTGATTTTTGTGACTTTTGACCTTTAATATCTTAAGACGCGGACACGAGATTTTATGAGACTTTTGAGTCAACTTTTAGAATGCCAAAATAAAGGTTTATACGAGTTTACAGCTTATTATATCTAATCATAGGCGTAACCAGGATGACCTTATGGAGGGGGTTACAACGACCCGGGGGGGGGGGGGGCAAGAAAAATTTAAAAAAAAAAAGAGATAAAAAAACACGTTTTAGGCTTTTTAAAAGTACTTTATGTATACTTTTCGACTTCTAATAATAATTGTGATTTAGGCCTAATTTAGAATAGCAACCATGACTCATCCCCCGTCAAATCTGCCTCTAACCCCATAGGACCGGAACACACACGCCGTTTTTTTGTCGCCTGCGGATTGTCATAAAATTTAAAGTGTGCACGCGGTAAAATTTCCGACGCTGGGCCGTCTAACATTCTCATTGGGATTCATTAAACTGAAGTGTCTAGTTCATCAATCACGAAGTGTGTTATGTAATGTATTATTTCTTTTAATGTTTTATTGATATGAACAGAGAGCAACTCTCGCTTTATTGTTATTCCATCACCGATTGAAAAGGAAACAACAAAATATACTTATTTTCGTTCTTCCAAAAAATAAATAAAAGAAGAGAAGATTTTGGAGCATTCTACACTGTGTTTCCTGATTTGAGGAACTAGAAGAAACATTTTTCAGTTATTTAAGAAAGACGGTTTCGTCATTTGACGAACTACACAAGCGGCTGAAGTATAGTATTCTACGAAAACAGTACTAAAATAAGGAAAATTGGCGTGCATTTGGTCACATTCGCCACTGCTTCGGCGGAGACGATGGAAAATCCATCGATTGTAGTGGCAGCGAGTGGCTGCACAGATACCGTCAGCGGCAAATAAACAGATCGTTTATTTTTCCGACGAATGTGTATGCTCTAATACTCTCCTTCGCACCACTGTTAATATGACAGCGACGACAAATAATCTGTGGCGCAAAACGCCGTGTGCTGCCTTTAGAACACTATAGATACACTACACTGCATCTATGTAAAATAAAGTGTCAGTTCCCAATTCAACCAAAGATAATGTCAGCAATATATTGATAATTTATTGTAGCTTAACATTTGCATAGGTGTTGAAACAAGTTAGTTATTTTAATATAAACAAAGTCCGAAATATTTTTTCAATGGGGGGGTTATAACCCCCAAAACCCCCCCTGGTTACGCCTATGTATCTAATTCCGAGGTTGACCCTCTTATTTGGCTTAAGTTAAGTGACTGGACTATAATTAAAAATTGTTTATTTATTAGAATGAAACTTATAATGGTAAAGGTATTGTGTCATAGATGTGCACAAGTGTGTACATAAACAAAATCATGTTTGTACGTTGCCGTTAAGCCATGTAAAATAATTCTACCACGCAGCTGAATTTGCTCTGGCGTGAGTTCAGCAAATTTTCAAAATTAAGTTTAGGCCTAAATTTTTTAAGGTTTCAACCAACTATTTGGTAAATTGATCTACTCATAAAGGCACTGAATGTCTGTGTGTACGAAAAATATTAGTATAATTTGTTTGCACCTAAGCCTCCAGCTTCGACTCACGCTCTCACAGGAAAAACTCGCTTTGCGAGTCTGCCCTTCGGCCTTGCGGCCTCGGGTTATGGACTGCTTCGCTTTGCTCACAAAGTAAAAACCCGGCCGTTGGGCCTCGAATCGTAAGATGCCTCTACGGTAATTTGAACCTGGTACTTTTATGGTATTTTACGTTTTGATCGATTTTAGGGGAACTAAGCGAGCTATAAGAACGTGTAAAAAAACCTACTGTGGAAAATAATATCCTACATTATTTCTTTTAGATGAAACTCTAAAAAAGTTTCATTTACGTACGAAAAATCTAAAGAAATGTTACTTCATGTCAAAAAACGTTCTTCCAGTTGTTTGATTTTTTTGGCCAACGAACTCGTCCAAGCGATGTAGACAACCAACGTGTGTACCAAATTTGGACCAAATAGGACTTAAAATGCGGCCGCTAGAGTGCGAATAGGCCTACATATTACACACATTAATGACACCCCAAAACGTGTTCTGGGGATCATGATCGGTGCTCATTGACTACTCTCGACCTGAAGCCTTACCATAAGGGTCACTGCAATAGCTAATTTTTCCTATAGCCCAGTCGGTATAGGTTACAACTACCAGTAACTTGCAATACAGCTGATTTTTTTTTATAAGTACCTTAAAGTATGTAGATTAACATAAAAAAAATTTACCAGTCTATCGATTTCCCAAAGTCGAAAAAAAAATCGATTATAATTTGTTTTCGATTATCCTTAATATTTCGAGCTGGGGTTAAGATAGAGAAAAATAAAAAATATCACCGTGTAGGGGAGGAATTTTTTAACAAAAAAGGTCATATGTATTTATTTTGTCCGAGCAATGGTTTGTCTGGAAAAAATTCGATAATGCAGGTATGTATTTTGCAGCAGGGGAAATCGCTAAAAGCGGACATCTTATTCATATATTAAGCGTTGGCTCATTCTAAATTGGCTGAATTTTAATATATCGAATTGAAACTTGGTATAGGAGTTAAAATATATATTTTAAACATTTATGCTGAGTCTAAGCTTGTTATCTTGAAAATTACCCGATCTAGAGCATCTTGACTTATTAATGGGTTTCTTGATTTTAGGAGTACCGGAACCACCAATTCATTTTAAACAGCTGCAGTTTATAAAATTTTTAAAATATCAACCTGAAAGTTTTTTTACAAGTTATACATTCAAACAAGATCAAGGAGTATAAACCCTTTTTACTTTCTCACTATACTATAGTATAGAGAAAGTATAGTGATCGCAAAAAAAATCGATGTTGAGATTTTTGTGGAAATATCCGTTTTGGGACCCCCTGAGTCCAAAAAAGTGGTTTTTACAAAATGTCTGTCTGTATGTCTGTATGTATACAAAGCTAGAGAGAAAACTATTCGATCGATTTCAACCAAATTTGCACAAGACATGTCCAGTACGCCTGTATAGATGCACGAAAAAGGGTTTTGAACAATTTTGAAAAACTACCCGCTTTTTGGCTAAAAAACCGCCCAAAAAACAGTTATTATTTTTTATAAAAAAACTGCTCTAACGATTTTGATAAAATTTGGCTTATTTGTAGCCTTTAATGTGCCCTACCATATACAAAAACCCGCATCTTTCTAAAAATTATCGTTTAGCTAATAATAATAATTAATTTTTGGGGGTTTTTTGGCCATAAAGCGGGTTGTTTTAAAAAAAATTTCAAAACCTTTTTACGTGCATCTATAAAGACCTTATTGACGTGTTTGGTGCAAATTTTTTCGAAATCGATCGAATAGTTTTCTCTCTAGATAATAATAACAATAGTATTTTTATTAGTTAATCTCCAACTTTAATAAAACAACTGTCCTACCCCACCCTACAAGTCACAGTGAATCTGTTTAGTAATTTAAATGTATTTGTGAGAAAGTATGTGCCAGTTCCTGGTACCGTTTATTATTATTTACTTTTCAAAGCACAAGTAACTTAAAAAAGTACATTTTAGACCTTTTTAGATTGTTCATCAAAACGCTTGAGTTAATCGGCTGCAGATTAGTCAATTTTTTAAATATAGTTTTTAAAATAAGTATAGCAAAAAACTATTGTGTTTTTAACTTCTGTACCAATTTTTAAATGATATATTAAAAAATGTCGAAAATGGAGTCGTTGAATCCAAATTTGTTATAGTTAAAACGAGATAGGTAAAAACGTAGACTATTTTCAAGCGCCTCGTTTTTAAAAATAACGTGAAAAAAATCGTTCATACTCACTAAGAACATTTATACTGGTGTACTCAACTTGTAAAATAAATTTTATGTTGATATTCCAAAAATTGACGAAACTGGAATTGATTGAAATTAGTTCGTGCGTCCGATCCTCCTAAAATCGATAATCGAAATCGACTCCTAGATCGGGTCATTTTTAAGATAACAAGCTGAGACTCAGCATAAATGTTTAAAATATATATTTTAACTCCTACGTCAAGTTTCAATTCGATATATTAAAATTCGGTCAATTTAGAATGAGCCAACGCTTAATATATGAATAAGATGTCCCATTTTAGTGATTTGACCTGCTGCAAAATACCTGCATTATCGAATTTTTTCCAGACAAACCATTGTTCGGACGAAATAAATATATCTGACCTTTTTTGTTGAAATATACCTCCCCTACAGGGTGGTATTTTTTATTTTTCTCTATCTTCATCCCAGCTCGAAATATTAAGGATAATCGAAAAAAAATGATAATCGATTTTTTTTCGACTTTGGGAAATCGATAGACTTTTAAACTTTTTTTATGATAATCTTCATACTTTAATGTACTCATAAAAAAAATCAGCCGTATTGTAAATTACTGGTCTAAATTTACCCCTACCGACTGGCCTACTATGGAAATTCACTAATAAGATAAACTAGGTTATAACCTAAAATTATATTATCAGCTGTTTTAACTGTTATTTTATGCAGTTGGTTGCTATGCAATGAATAGAAACATGTATTTTTGTACGTCGTGGCTTTATATTTTTCATACATACCGTACATATTTTCCATACAAAAATCTACACAATTAAATGAAAAAATGTTGATCACATTTATGGCTGTAAGAGCTAATATCCATTTGCCTTCCATAAAATTTTGATAAACAAATTATCCAAACAGATACCAAATTCCATTCCTTTCAAATTGAATTATTATTTATCTCTATTCATTTGTTAAATTATTCTACCGTGTAATAGTTGAATTGTTTACTTCTAAGGAATGTTATAAGTTTACTTAATTTGAATCATTAATTCCATCCAGCTTCCTCTTTACCATTTCCCACTCTTTTCCTCATAGTATCAAGGTACGAATTAAGAATTTGCATACAAATAAATTTCAATTAATTATGCGAAAAACAAGTTGAAGTTCGTTACTTTACAAACACAAGGAATGGACTACTAGTTTAATGTTATTTTACGAAGGGACTAACTTGTAGGATTAATAGATGAAATGGTAAAAGGATGTTTTGTTAAAGGAAGGTCTAATGTAGCATACATCATGAACATTTATTAGTATTAAGCCAATTTATTACTTTTGATTAAAAACTAATGTTAGTTTTGGGCTGTCAGTAGGCTACTGCTCCTAGTATTCCCAAACTTGACATGTAGGGCCTATGTATTGCAAGTAATAACAAAATGAACAACATTTATTCTGTTCTATTTATTGAATGAACTTAATTATTTTTAGTTCTTACGGTATCATGTAAAATTTGATATGCTGTGGCTAGGAATGACAAAATAACTAAAAGGTTTGACCATTTCAAAAACATAGGCCTATACAAAGGTTTAAAACAAATTATATAGGGTATAGCCTATCTTGTGTTACTTAATTTGGATACGAAATCTTAATGTTTTGCATAAATCCGTGTAATATTACAAGCCACTACGTTGTACAACCAAAATTTACAATGTTTAAGACTTCCTCGAAATAATTTGTACAAAACCGATTCCCATTTCGTCTCGCCCCTCTAATTAATCGTACTAGGAACGGTTTAAAGGACAACTGGTTGCCGCAGTCATTAATTAATTAGAACTGGAGTGATCCGGTAACCCGATCAGTTGTCGGACCTGTGATTCGGTCCGACAGTGCATACTAGAGGCTTCTAGAAACTTAATGAGGATAATGTTTCACATCACACCTCTCTCAAAAACAGTAGCCCTATAATGTCTCCTACTACTACAAGGTAGGCCTAAACACAATATAACTTGGTATCCTACATTTTAGATTTGAACGAGGTAATATTTTTGAAAAGAATTGTTCGGTTATCAATACAACTGTTAAATTTAATCATAGTCCTACTAAGCGATCTTGCATTGATATTTATCAAAGGAAATAAAAAGTGAAATCACTGTTAGGGTTTGGGAAAATAATATGTAGATTTTTTATTTTCAAATATGTGTGAAACTTCGAATAGCCTACTCAATTGGTGTTGGTTTTGAGTTTAAAATACTTTCAGAATAAGATAATTATGCCCTACCTGTTATTGGATAGTTTGGTGGTTACACTGCTTAAAACAATCTATGAATTGTAGCAATGGTTAAAATAAACTATTTGTAGGCTATCTAAATATAAGAAATCAAATTGTTTATATAAAATCATTAGCTGTGCCCTTAAAAATAATTCTTCAAGTTTAATAAACCTGCCACAAGCATAATAGTTTTTTTTTTGCAGAACAAACACACTTTGCATATTTTGAACAGAAGAATTTTCCCAGAGTAAAATTATATAGTTCATGTCGTATGGATACACAAGCCCATAGTAGGCTGTTGAAAGAATCGGGGTTTTCCAATACTGTTTTAAATTTAACAAAACAAATAGGCTACTACTGAACTGATGCTATTTACGTGCTCATTCCAGGTTAGCTTGTTGTCTAAAAGAGCCTCAAGAAATTTGCTGAATTGCTGAATTTACTTCTTTAATTTATCTTTTTCCTACCAATTTAATAGTGCTGGTTAAGCGTTTTAGGCCCATACAAACTTTTATTTTAGAATTTTGTGTTCTATATAGTATAACCTCTCAACTTGAACCCAACTAACCCAGCAAACATGAAACTTTAAGAAAACGCCTCCTTTATATATTTTCTTAAACAATTTAGTAGGTTCTTAAGAGTTCAGACAACTGACAAATGATTGATTTAAAAATAGAGAATTCCCATTAAAAAACTGCTTTTAAACAATTGTTATAAACCAAACAAAGCATTGTAAAAAACTATACTACTATGGGCTATTTAGGCCAATAATATGCTAATTAGGCCTACCTTGTTAAAATGCCAAAGTATTGAAATCTTGCGAAAATTCTAAAAATGTTATCCCCACTTTTTATGATTTTTCTCGATGTTTTCGAGGTCTCTGAACACGATGAAGCAATACAAAATTTTATGTCCGAGTGTCTCTATGTGTGTCTGTCTGTGGACACGATATAGACTAGCCTATGCACTGACAGATGTAGAAAATCATCTATAGGTAGTGCCAAAATCTCCGTAGTTTTATTGCGGAGATATGAAAAGCTTTTGAGCTTTGTACCGTTTCAGCAACGTGACGTGCTTGATAAAAACGTCACATTTTTGAGTATTAAAAAAGACGAGCCGAAGTCTAGAAAAAGTGTTCCATCTTTTTATATTTTGTCTTTAGTCTTTAGGCCTACTTCTATAGTACTTTCTAAGCTCCTGAACTTTACTTCTAACATAAGAAAAGTAAAAAGTAGGCCTACATGAGTAAAGAAGATTCAAACTTAATAAATTAATTGTTTTCATATGTGCATTTTACGAAGGCAAACTGAGGATAAAATTATTTGTGATTAGTATAGGTTTGTTTAGTGTTAAATTTGTTTCAACACTACCAACATTCATTTACCAAACTCATATATTTTGTAAGGTTTTTGAGTTAGACTATAGTGTTTTCGTAAGTTTTCTATTCTAGGAATTCTTAGGGCCTACATGCAATGAAGAACTTGTTAAATAAAAAATGTAAAGTTTCTCATGGGCTGTTCCGGGGTTCCAATTTTTGAGGTTTCTTGTTGTTAAAAAAGTATTTCGAGACAAATAAATCATACAATTTGGCACAGATATTTATTTTATTTTTTGTATTTGACTAAAATGTCTTATTTAATCATGATTTGGTATTTTTAATTTAACTTTCATTTCCCGTGTCAAAAAAATACAAAACTTAAAAGTTTTAAATATTTCTTTCTCATTTATTTCTAACTTTGTCGTAAATAGTTGATTTTATTTGAAATTTCTAAAAAAAAATTTGTTTTGAAAAAAGGTAGCCTAGTAGGCCCTATGACCTAAATATTAAAGATAAACCATTTTTATATTGAGATAAAATGGTTTATTATAATAGCTTGGTAACCTTGTACCTCTATGCCGCGCATGTTAAAATCCAAAACTTTAGGTAGGCCTACACTAAAAAAAAAAAACTATTATTCACAAGACCCTGAAATTTTTTTCCAGTATATTTTATACTATTATCTATTAAGCTATGTTAACCTAGGCCTATTTTAAATGTCATAACTCTAAAAACTTAATTTTATAAATAATTTTTAAAACATCTTAAAAATATATAAAAATTTTCAAATTAAAGATTTTTTTTATTACTTCAGTACCCCATGGTTACCTGTTAAAAATAGGTTAATATTGTAGGTAATGCTACATAGTGTGCCAGTACAAAATTTCAAATTGATAGTACAAGTAGTTATTGAGAAAATTGCACTTATAGACCTAACTTACATGTGAAAAAAGTGAGGTTTTCGCTAGAGCCAAAAAACAGTCACCGACACTTTTTAACACTACAACACTAACACTAAAACACTCTTGCACCATAAAAAACACATTTTTCTTTTTCTTTATTTTCCTTTTGTCTCTTGGTATTTCTCTTCTGCCTTCTTTTAATTTTTTTTATGCTTTACTGGCTTTTCTGGCGTCGTAAATTCTCCTTAAGACTTTACTAGTCCTTCTTTTGAAAACCTACAACACAGTTTCTCTCAGCATCTTTACAAAGTTTTTGTAGAACTTGTACTTTTTCTAGAGCTCCTTCATTATAAGTTATGATGGCATCCCAACTTTCAGAGTGAGAAGGCTGACAAAATTGTTCTTCGATATTCTAGTCCAAATTACATTATTTAGTGCTTCGTTACAATTTTGGGTACGGCCATGAATACATTTTATTCAAAAGGTTTCAATCAGTAAAGTCTTTGTAAATGGGCTTGATAAGTTCTATTACAACTTTTTGGATACTGTTTTGTGTGTGTATTTTTCACCACTGGTTACCACTCTTTGACACCCACACCAAGAGTCTTTACTATAAAGCATGCTGTGGTTCGACGTCCGTAGAATAGTATATTTATGACAATATTTTGCCCACGTTGCTTTTTTCATTTTGTCAGCATCATCAGTGTTTTCTCTGATGGCTTTTTCCAAATGTAAGCTGTCAATAATAGCATCAGTCAGTCTTCCTTTCTCTCTCAAAGGTTTCCTATCAGACAGTTTCTTACCTCGCCACTTAGTTTTAAGTCTCCGTAACCTCGATCCCATCCACTTTTGGATGTGACCAACACATTCCAACTTGGTTTCGGAATTGCCAACACAACAAACATGCATAATACTGAAAATAAATGAACAAATACATATTATACAGTATTTGTGCTCTAAAAAGGACAGGTTCCTTTTCTGTGATCAGAATTAGTAAATTACAGCGCTCACAGACAAATTAAATACAGTTTTACTAATATACATTTTAACAAAATTTCCATGTGTCATATAGGCTATCAAAATGTTCGAAAAAAGATGGAGAATAAATTAGAATAAAAATTTCCATACAAGGTTACCTTTTAATTAAAACATAGTGGTAGGCTATATCTTGTACTAAATGTTACCTCATTTATATTTTGGATCTGCTCATGGGTTATTACTCAAACACTCAAACGCGTTTAAACGACAATTTCATCATTTTCAGTAGGCTAATGCACGAGCTACAATCCCTAATCGAACTATAACATTTATAAAATCGGTTATAATTTGATTATTGTAGCTCGTCAGTGAAGATAACGACGTTGTTAAAACGCGTTTGAGTCTAATAAACGTAGCCCTATCAGCCTAGTTGGTTTCGGTTTCATATTTTATTGTATCAAGTATCATACATCTTTTCACAAGTCCAGCTTTATCAATATTTGAATATATATCTATAAAGAAGCTATTTTGCTTAAGGTATTCGTCTGCAATATGAATTTAGATTCTCAAGATAGTCTGTAAGAACCTTTTCCTTTAAGATTTCTAGTAGTACAAATCCAACCTACTTCCCATTGCTACAGAACTCATAATTTGTGTTTTTACTTTACCCGTAGAAAAAGTTATAAAGACTCGAAAATTTCAATAATTTCCTCTCTTTTGGAATAATAAACGCACGTCGAGCCTAATTAATTACACAGCACAATAGGTAAACCGGTCTAAAAAGATTTGACAACTGACACCGGATTTAAATAGCGTGATTATTTAGGCCCTGAAGCCAAATCGATTCTCGAACTTGAGTCCTATTGTTTTCAACTTGATTTCTGCATCATTAATTTACAGGGCTTCTGTTTTCTCTTTAATGCCGATATTGTACATAGATGGTCAATCTAGTTTGGTCGCGCGAGGTGGATGGTCGCTCTAAAGGTAGGCCTAAATTTAGACATGGACTGTTGAACGTTTTGCGAAGCTAAATTTATTTATTCCGTAAACTGTTACATTTGTATATTATAGTTTATTTTTTATTAATCCGTAGTGATCAAATATCAGAAATATTAATTTGATCAAATGTATAGGCCTATTAGAATTAGATGAGAAACTCTACTTTTGTAGGTAATTCTTTTTAAGTCTACTTAAAAGTTTAAATTGTCTGTCAATTTAGTTTAAGCTTGTAGCCTACAACAGGTTGAAGTTGCTTTCTTTTATTTTTGAACTATTTATAAATTGACCCATTAATTTTAATTAGGCATAGGCTATAGGCTATATACTTAGAAAATAACACGTGCTAAAATCAGGCCCCAATTTCAGGTACGGTAGCTATCGTTTTGGGCAGATAATCTTCAGCCGCCCCTCATTGTTCAGTTACCAAAAACATAAAACTTTACAAATTTAAACTTATTTACTCAGTTTTAAACCAGTAGGCCATTATAAAATTAAACACTAAGACAAGGACAGTTTGTCTTTTTCTTATTTAGTAAATGGAAAATAACTACCACTTATTCTCGGTTGTTATAACGACCGTTAAAACATGAGTTAAGTTAGTATAGGCCTACATTATATTGTTAAACGATTTTTAAATCTATTTCTAAATTATTTGGTTTTAGGCCTAATATTTTTAAGCGCACTGCTATAGTCTATAAGTATAGGCTAAACTGAGATTTCCTCTTGAATATGTCCCTGGTGGTAATAGCCTAGGCCTATACTCTATACCTACTCGAATCTTCAAGTTAGTAAACGTATTTCTGCTGTGCTTTAAATAGATAGATAGATATTTTTATTTTCCATGTGTAACATACATACATAACTTTATAACATTGTATTTACAGCAAACAAAAAACAAAACAACAAACTAATTATAATTCTTCTACATAACTTAACACATGGAAAATTAGGTAATCCTTAGGATAAGCCTGCTTAGGATTTACCATTATTTTTTTTTTATCACTTGAGTTAATGAAGAAAATAAAATGAGTTATCAAGAAAAAAATGAAAGAATAAAATCTTTCTGAGGTGCCCTTTACACTTAGTACTTAAAAAGTAATTATTTTGATTTTTAAATACAAATTTTAATTTTAATTCTAAAGGGTGTAATCAATAATAACAAAAATACAAATAATAATAAGCCTCCTTGCTAAAAACAATATTAATATATAAAGCTAAACTTAATCTAAACTTAATCAATCCTATGACATACTTATAATTCTATTTACAATCATCTTAAACAAAACACGTAATTTCCATACAAACAATATAACAGCCACATTTATTTTAAAATATACTCAATATCATTTATCCTAAACAGCCATTCTCTTACTGATTTTGAAAAATTAACAAATGTACTGCACAACTGGATCTCCTTTGGTAAAATATTGAACAATTTAGCCCCTCTAAATAGAAAACAAATTTTGAATGCAGTTAGTTTTGTTTTAGGTAAAATATTAACAATCTTACGTTTAGAATATCTTTGGGGTTTGTAATCATTATTTATTTCACCACTTGCTTTAAAGAAATCCGAAAGTACCTTGTACACATACAAGTATCTAAGTGGAAGTATACCAAATGATCCGAAAAGTGGTAGCGAATGCTCCATTTTATTTTTAAATGCCATTACTCTTATAATATGTTTTTGACATTTCACTAGAGGTTTGATAACCGCCTCATAGGTACCTCCCCAGCATAACAGGCCATACTGAATACGAGACTGAACAAGTGCAAAATAAATTTGAATTAGCAATTCAGATGGGCACATTGATCGGAGAAAGTAAAATTTTCTAATAATTGAGTGCATTGTTCTTTGCAAGTTATCAATGTGACTCCTCCAAGTCAAATTTTGATCTACTACAATTCCTAAATATTTTACTTCATTTATATTTTTATTACTGGACATGGACATCTAATTGTAGGGTTTGACACGTATTTTTGAAAATCAAATCTTACCGTACGTAAAAAAAACTTATTTTCCCGTGTCTCAAATTTATTGTCCTATATTTTCTTACCTCAAATTCTCCCGCCCATTAGAAAGTGGAGCTCTGGGCAAATGCCCAGTTATCCCGATTGAAAATCGAGGCACGGTTAAAATGCTGAATACATAGTCTATTTAATTTTGTTCGTGTAACAGACAGGTTTTCATGAAATTCATCAAGGTTAGAGGCCTAACTTATTCATCAAAGTATCACGGTGGACTTATTTTTTATCAAAATATGTTGTTATTTACCCTACTTTAAGCCTATTAAAATTTAAATCGGCCAATTATAATATCAGCATTCTTTTTCCTGTTAACAAAGTCCAGATTAAATTATTTACTGTAACTTAGGCGCGTAGGGCAGGTCTTATTGTATAAAAGTAAGCAAGTTTAGGGCCTATGTTTGGTTTTTAACACTGTAGGCCTATGAATTGTATGAATATTAAATTAAGCCTATTTTGGAAACCATGAATGGTATCAATATTTTCTCTTTCTGCAATAGTAAAAAGTGGATTTAACTTAATAATGGTTTGTTCTTTAAACTTTTTTTCTGTTAACAAATTTTTTTTATGGGTAGGGCCTATAGGCCTAGGAGTAATCTACTTTACTTCCAACATTTAGAACAAGTTGTAAAGAAACTGTGATAAGTGTAGATTGCTGTGTGAATGAGTTTCATAACTAAAGCCTAAAATCTATTTTTAATAGACCTTCATAAGTTCCTTAGCCTAACGAATCAAATTAACATAGGTCTATTTCTTACATTGGATGCTAATTTAATTTTAAACAATTTTGGGACAACTCACAATTAATTCATTACCAAACCTCATTCGCTACCTCCTGTATTTGTAAAAATTATTAGTATACTAATGTCACAATGTCTATTGTTTATTCCGGTCTTATTGATTTACTGCTTTTGAATTAAGCAATTATAATAACAAAATTTGTATATGAAAACCATTTAAATTTGTTTTATTTTTCCATAGCCTATATGCTGTCACGAAATTCCCGAAACGGGAAAGTGGAAAAAACAGGTAGGCCTAGGCTACAATACCACTTTGTAATTAATTGTACAAATAATACAATTATTTTGAAATACAATTTAAAATGTTATATACTTTCGCCGACAAAACACTATTTACTAATTGGTTGAGCTAAGAGAATAAACAACAACAATCTGTAATAATCTTGTAAGTGGCCTACACACAGCAGAACAAAAACGTGAACTTTGTGTAGATCTGAGCTCGGTAAAATACGCGGTATAAAGACTCTTGAACTTCGGGAGCCTG
This sequence comes from Philaenus spumarius, assembly GCA_018207615.1. Taxonomy (NCBI): domain Eukaryota; kingdom Metazoa; phylum Arthropoda; class Insecta; order Hemiptera; family Aphrophoridae; genus Philaenus; species Philaenus spumarius. The sequence continues at coordinate 266,608 of JAGFPH010001333.1, read as the reverse complement.
GGCATTGACTCCGCCCAGTGCTCGCCTATTGGTGTAACCTTAACACTGAGAGGCGTGGTTAATTTAACAGTTAAACCAATAATATCAGAAGCAGGGGAGGTCATGAAGCGGAAAATAAATTATGTACCAAGTAGGGATAAACAGTGGCTAACTGCAATGTAGACTGGTTTGTTCCATTGATGTTGTTTCATCGAAAGGAGCAATCGGTTGAGAATCAACAATCCGGAAAAGAAAAAACTAAATGGCAACAAATTATCACACACATTACACAAGCTTAAATGAACTAAACGTTAAAGAAAATCAGATAAATTGGAAAACGTCTTTATAACAATGATGTAGCTAGTTATAAATAAAAAAAAATTAAAACAGAACACAGTAATATATAACTAATAAATTAAACAATGAATTAAACAATTTATGAGAATTAAACAACTAACTAACAACTGAACGTAGTTTTTGTAGAATTTAACAATTACCAAGTAAATGTATTTTTGTGAGAATTAAACAATTCACAAATAAACGTATTTTTTGTGAGAGTTAGACAATTAATAATAATTAAAGGTATTTTTGTCAGAGTTGTGTTCTGTGTTTTTATGTTTAGATATTTCCTCGAGTTTTCCTAAGTTTTCCTCGAGAGGTAAGCTCGATTGTATTTATAACTAGGGGCAAGGACGCCCATATAATATTTTCTAGGGGGGGGGGGGGGCTAGACCGGGGGATTAGGATTAATGAGTACCCTCCCTTTCTTCGGCAAAATGGGTCCAGGGAAATTTTTGACCTCCCCCATAAAACTTTTAACATTTGGGAAGCTAATTTGGTTGTTCAGGTGAAATATTAACCCACACAGCATCAAATCTGTACCATTAGCCTACACCGTCAATGGGTCAAAATCCGTTATGTGCCCCCAACTTTATTTTTCCCATATAGATTTGTATAACCAACTGATACAAACATTGCGGCATTTTCGCCACCTCAGTAATCATTTCCATTTTTGTGTGTTTTTTTTGTGGAATTTATATCGTATGCGTGATTAAAAACCACTCTAAAATTTGTCTTTTTCGTTATTTATCACCTACAGTTTGTATCAATTGGTTATACAAGTCTATAGGCTATGGGAAAAATAAAGTTTGGGGCACATAAAGGATTTTGACCCTACAATGAATAAACAAAACTATAGACTATATCACGCCTAGATGCCGCACCAAGTAGTGACCCAGCAGCTCATGCTTGAATTTTTTTACATCAATTTTAAATATTTTCGGAATAAAAAGTAGCCTAAAATATTATATGAAAAGTCCTCTACTTGTTAATGGAAGTTTCGTCAAATCGGTACATCCATTCCGGAGATTAGCCCGGTCAAACAAATAAGCAGATAGACAGACAAACAAAAAATATTTATGTGTGTTTTGGTTTTTGTAATTTGTGAATCATCATATGATCTTAGAAAAATTTTATATTTCGAAATCACAGGCAGACACTTTAATTTTATTTATGATGTGTAGATATAGGCCTAGATGATGTTACTTTTCCGTCTCTTTAGAACACTTTCAAAAGTTTTCATTTAGCTTTTGTCTATTTCTAGTCTAATATATTCTCAGGTAGTCTATTATGGATACACCTAATCTAAAAGGTGGATATCTTTAGGCCAATTTTAAACGTCAACTCAGCTATTTTAGATAGCCTATAAATGGGATAAAATTATTATTATTATTTTTTTAGTAGAATAGTCAAAATAACCGTGAGAGTCTGGAGTAAAAAGAAAATCGAAGAGGAGGCCAACTACATAACTTATGTTGAGTGAAATTATTAGTCAAAACTTTATAGGTCATTGTGGAATGTTTTCCCTTGAAGTTTCCTTTTGGCAAACTTTATATGCTTTAAAATTATTTAAGATATTGTGAGCTTGTCATTCACACATCCCACTGAAATAAACGTAACTCGTAACTTAAAAGATAATGTCAGGGCCTGATTTACACTTTGTTACTCCCTCGGCCAGAGTTTTTGGAGAGTCAAGTCAAAAGAACTATTAGTGTGGTCAAGTCTAACTTGCTGTATGATAGACCTTTGATAGGCCTAGTAGCCTAAATGATTCGTTTCCAGCAGCAGAATGGCCTCCAAAGAAAAAGGTAGACTACTAAATTAATAATTGCTCACACAGCAAAACTTTTTGAAACAATAAGAAGAAATCTACATGATTATGTAGGCTAGGGTCTAATAATCTTAATCGTCTACCACCCTGAACTCTTATTTTAAGTAAAAGTGAAATATACCTTGTTTTTAAATCCTAAATTATAACCTAAGTATTGTTGTGGTTTAGTTCTTAGATTATCCATTTAGTTATAAGTACTTATTAATATTATTAAAAGCTTACATGGAACTTTCTTGTCTAAAATAAAGCAATAGCACCTGATGATGCAGGGTCAGTATTATAATTCAGCTGTAATTTTAATAAAAAAAGCCTATATGCATTATTCCTAAGTTGTTTCTGCATTCTCCTTGAATCTTACAAATTAATTAATAGAACATTCTTGCGAAATAAACAAAATAGACTTATAGTTTGGAAAAACACAGTTTAAAACTTCCACGCAAATTATTCTGTAACTTAGTCAATACAATTCACATTCGATGCAGAATAAATTTAACTGGTAAACCCAGGCTCCGATTTCACGTAGCTAGCTATAGCGCTCTGGGGTGATAATAATACTTTTTCAGTTCCCCAAAAATACAATTTTACAAATTCAAGTTTATTGTAAGTTTTCAAACAGCACATTAAATTATTATTAAGGTTTTTTTTAAACACTGGTTGTATGTCTTTTTTCTTATTTAGTTGACTAAACGGTTGTTGCATTAGATACGACTGTTATTACTAGACTACCGTTAATCAAACATGAGTTTTAGTATAATAGACTACTGTACATTGTTAAACGCGTTTCAAATTTATTTCCATAATAGTTTATTTCAGGCAGCTAATACTTTTAAACGCACTACAATAGTAATAAACTAACATTCTGTCCATGACCACTCTATGATAACAAATTTCATTTTTTACAACAAATAGAAACAGCAATATCAAACAAATGTTGCCAAACAAATTAGTTGGTTTTTTATAGGCAAGGTTTTTCATTTTTAACACCCATTAATATAGTATGGGCCACCCTTCCCGGTTCACCTTCTCCTCACTTTACAAAATAAGGAAAATCAACCTGGATTTGACATGTATTTTTGAAAATCGAATCATTAACGCACGTTAAGAAAAACTTTTTCCCGCCCCCACAATTTTTCTGTTCTATTTTTCCATACCTCAATTTCCCCTTCCCTTCAATAACATAAGCTCTGGACAAATACCTAGTATAGGCACGTTTGTTAATCAGGACCTGTGTAGACCTATGTATGATAACAGTGTTTGATACGTTTCAAGTACTTTAAAGGAAAATTACCTTTAAAGGAAAATTACTAATTTAATAACTAACCACAAAGCAAAACATTTTAAAATCAACAAGAGGAAATCTATACATATATGTATATATACCAATCCTTTATTAGGACTACTAAGTTAATAAACGGTACCAGGAACTGGCACATACTTTCTCACAAATACATTTAAATTACTAAACAGATTCACTGTGACTTGTAGGGTGGTGTAGGAGAGTTTTTTTATTAAAGTTGGAGATTAACTAATAAATATTATTATTATTATTATTATTATCTAGAGAGAAAACTATTCGATCGATTTCGAATAAATTTGCACCAAACACGTCAATTAGGTCTTCATAGATGCACGTAAAATGGTTTTGAACAATTTTGAAAAACAACCCCCTTTTTGGCCAAAAACCCCCAAAAAACAGTTATTATTATTATTATTAGCTAAACGAGAATTTTTAGAAAGATTCGGGTTTCTGTATATGGTAGGGCACATTAAAGGCTACTAATAAGCCAAATTTTATCAAAATCGTTAGAGCCGTTTTTTTATAAAAAAATAATAACTGATTTTTTGGGGGTTTTTTGGCCAAAAAGGGGGTTGTTTTTCAAAATTGTTCAAAAACCTTTTTCGTGCATCTATACAGGCGTACTGGACATGTCTGGTGCAAATTTGGTTGAAATCGATCGAATAGTTTTCTCTCTAGCTTTGTCTACATACAGACATACATACAGACATACAGACAGACATTTTGTAAAAACCACTTTTTTGGACTCAGGGGGTCCCAAAACGGATATTTTCACAAAAATCTCAACATCGATTTTTTTTGCGATCACTATACTTTCTCTATACTATAGTATAGTGAGAAAGTAAAAGCATTATTTATTTAATAAAAAAACATTTTTCAATTCACGACTTGCAGCCATTTTCAACTTACGCCCTAGGTTGGTCTTATGGAAAATCGGGGCCTGACCATTGCCTATAATTAAGGGTAATAGAAACGTTAAATAAATAAGAAATGTTTATGGCCAATAGCAGTTGATTTGGGATGATGTTTTTCTTGTTACAACTAGGTTACATCCAACGTTCATAAACCTTCCGAAATCAGATAAGTTAATTGGCAATTGACAACCAATCATCTCAGCAGGAGAGCTTGGGATAGTTTTATGTTTCAGGTCATTGGAGGCGACAACAAAAGTGATCTTGGTGTGTACCTTGATTTGAACCGCGGTTAAATATGTGATAAAGCACGTCTAGCGGTGTGACGGATAGAATCGATTAACTTCTAGTAGGCAAGAAATAAAACTGCTACTGATGTAATTGGTAGACAATGGACCCATGCACTAACAGCCTTAACAGTTAGTTTTTTCATTGACTTTCATTCCTAGCTATTCTAATTAGCCTATAATTTAAATATAGGCCTAAACAACGAAAATGTTTGACTTATGAAACATCGTCATAGTCATTAGGCATAGTCGTTAGGCTTCATTTGATTAACATGTAACCTAATATTCTATGAATGCAAAAAAAGATGGCCTAATACTTCTACATTATTACCGAATTTTCATTGGAAAGATAAGATATTGCAGTGTCTCTTATATTGAGATCTATGGTCGGGTGTAGTCAATGAGCAGCGATTGTAGTCCACTGAACACGTTTTGGGGGTGTCATCCAAATTATAGGCCCTATATATAGGCTATTAAATATGTTAGCACTCTAATGGTCACATTTACCGTCCGATTTGGTCCAAATTTGGTAAACACGTTGGTTTCCTAAGTCGTTCGAACGAGATAGTTATCAAAAGAATCACACTACTGGAAATCATTTTTGTTTAGATTTTTCGTAAGACTAGAATGAAACTTTCTTGGGATTTAAAGTTAAAAAAATATATATAGGAGGTTACTGTACTTATTTTGTTTTTAACACGGGCCTTTTAGCCCGTCTGGTTCCCCCACAATCGGCCAAAACGTAAAATACCATAAAGGTACCCAAAAAAGCGAAGCGAAGTAGACTATAATCCGAGGGCAAAAGGTCACTGCCTATGTCTATTGTAATAGCTGAATTTTGGGGGAAAACAATTAAGGCCATGTAGAAACAATAGTGCTACAGGGCTGTAAATTCATATTCAGTCTTTTTACACCTCCAGTATCCCACTTATAACCAAATTTCATGAAAATCTGCCTATCAGAAGTGTCTCATTTTCCATGACATCGTGATGTTGAAAAATCGTTTTTGGAAACAAACATGTTTGATAAAATAACTAAATATAAAATAACAAACACATACAACTTTCTTCACTGTTGTCGCTTAGCGTCAAAAGCGCTTTCATTTCTTTGTACAATGCTGAAGATGTTTTGCGATGAATGGATAGTGCAGAATTTCGATTACTCGAAATTACCGATATTAAAGGATTAGATGAATAAAGAACTGAATGCTACAGATCAGTAATATTAACTTTGTTTGTAATTGAGAAGTAAAATTCTTGAATGTGTGTTGAATTTCGGTAGTGATTTATTTACGACTCCTAATTGACCATATGAATAATCGTGTTTCAAACCTCAACTAGGTCCCTTCTAGAAACAGTGATTTGACATGAAAATAATTAAGCACATTCTGTAGGTGCGATAAAACAGTTACAAATAATTTACAACATTCAATCGTATATTTTTACCCTACATTCGTGGCATATCTTGGCAAATCTTGTAATTAATTTTTACCCTTAAAAGTTTCATATTATTGGAATTTTTTACCAGTGAAAATTCAATATTTTAAAACTCTTTAAATACAATGGTTAATGCAGTTATTATTTTTAGCTGCCTAAATAGTGTTATATCAAACTCTTCTGATATACTAAATAGATAAACTACATCTGAATTCATAACTGTCATTTATTTATCTTAGCCAAAATAGTCCTTTGGAAGTCGATGTGGTGTTTGTGTACATTCAAGACAACACTTGTATTTAATTTGCTAATCAAATCAGTGTCCAATCTAACCTTTATTTTGCACTACTAATACCATTGTTTCATACCTGTACGTCGGTTGGAGATCGTGCGTCATTGGTCATCGTCGTATCGGGCTTCCCTGTCCACTGTAGACACTTACGTTACAAGCTGTGCGTCAGTTTTTCTAATTTTGTCGTTCGACTGTCGCACAACATCAGCCGCTAGAAATACTTGTCCAATGTAGGTGCAAACTTACACTTTTTCTTCTAGTTAAACACAGAGTAGACTATTTTTTATCTGTTTTAAAAATTATGGTCCTGATTACATTTTTTGAAACTGGTGATTTTTGGGTTAAGAAATAATATAGGCCTACGCAGAATGACAGTTTTCATTGTTACAAAATAATCGGTAGTCATGAAGGGAACAAATAGTTTATCTTCTATGAAACTGCCGTTCAACTTGGCAATGAATGATGTACAATTGGTTTTGATTCAAATGCGTTACAATTTTAATTTCAGTCACCTGGGTAGTCATTTGGTTTTTTGCGAAAGAACTGAAACCAACAACTACTGGTGCTGCACGTTTCCCACAATTACATAAAGCTTTTCTCCTCAAAGTCCACTGACATCAACCAACCTCCACTGCCATCCACCAACCTCCACGTTCCTTATTCAACGTTATTTTATTTTGTTACCTTTATGTGTATAAGTAGAAGTACTTAAATGTTTATAACATTATGCAATGCCATCTATATGCCCATTATCAAGTTATGTTGAAAATTATTCTGATTCAGCAGTACCTATACAGTAGTGATATCAATTTGTTAATTACATGATGCTCAAGTATTTTTAGCTGGTCCATTATCCGGTTATGTAGTATGGTTACCGATTCTTTGACTGGGACATTGGTGTAAAGATCAATGATATCAAAAAAAGTAATTTTATATGCAGGCTGAGATTGTAATTTTAGGTCTATGTCGTTGATTATGTTAGTACATTTTTTTTAACTATGGTTATTTCTGTATAGGCCCTACTATTTTTGATAAAATTGTGGCTACTTCATAGTTCATATCCAGGAGCGGAAGTGAAATTTCTAATGTCCCTGATGATGAATTGAACGCTCTAAAATAGTTTTGGCGAAGGCTTACAGAAGTTCCATTGTGGATAACATTCTTAAAAATATATAAGGAATAGCAAAAACCACTGAATGAGCTAGGTAACAAAACGTTCAGACCCGTTGATCCTACCTAACATGTTAACAAATACACTGAGGAAATTAAATGTAACCACATATAAACACATTATGAATATAAACAAACCGTAATAAACAATAGAGTTAGATAAGAAACAAGCGATATTTAAGATTAATTGTAATGAATGTGAGTTATTTACATAGCTCAAACAGGGATGCAATTTATAAAACGGTTCAAGGAACATCTACCAAGTAATACGCAGTACACTAGTAAATCCAATTATGCACGCCAAGTAATTGAACAAAACTACTCGCATTCAAGTTTTGAAACCAATGTGACACCAATTCAAATATGTAAGAAGAGCAAACAATGGACGCATATGAAATATATAAAGCGCAGATAAAAACCCCAGAGCATATGTAAACGACCAATTGATCTTCCAAATCAATTTGATTTATGACCCTGCAATGGCAGTAGATAAGAAACGCAAACATTGAGCGGTATTGCAAGTTAGAGGTAACTGTGTGCACACGCTGAATTATTACTTGTAAATTATTATGTTATTATTGAGCGCGTGTGTTTTGTGTTTTTGTTATGTTGACTTTACATTATCAATGGACTAATGACCTTAAATTAGAGCGAGTTTCTGAAGATGGAATGAATTTCCAATACGCGTCAATGTACAACTAAGTAACTACTTCAACGATAAAGTTACATAGTCGGACAACGTTGTTCCTTTATTAAGTAGAAATACTTAAATGTATATAACATCATGCAATGCTATCTATATGACCAGAGGAAGAAGGAACACTTCTGAGGAAAGCCGAAAGACGGGGAGAAATACTGTTGACCACCAAGGACCAGGAACCCAGGATGGACAGTCATTGTATTCTCGGACTACTGGCTTTCACAAATCACTTACATCCTTAATTATCAACGTAAACCCGAGCGACTTGCCATTCTCTTCCCAAGATGGTCATCGCAGATAAAACCGTCCAGACATAAACCTTTCCATCCTCGTGGTTATGAAACATTAATGAATCCATTGTTCAAAAATTATTAGCATAAGCTTACGAGAAGCCATTTTGTTTCCGCAATAGAGAACGGTTAGTGGACTGCGACGTGAACGCCTGTTCTTACACAAGTTCTTCCATTTTAAAAGAAGGAATACATTATTTCACTTGTGTGCAACTGAACCTAGTTCCATTGTTTATGATTTCCGTTGTGCATTTATCATTTTCCGTTCTCTTTTAAGACAGAACCGGATGCAAGGACCTCACTTTAATAAGTATTTAGGATGATTATGAAAAAAAAAGGAAAGGAGGTTGTCATATTGTTTCTAATTCTCCCAGCTCTGTTGGTTTTAGCTAGTACATCAAATCTACAGTGTCCGCAAAGTAGTTAAGTTTGATTTATATCTTAATGAGCTCAGCTTGCGCAACTGAACTCTTTTCCATAAACAGGGCGTTTAATAGTCTGTCAGATTATTTCAAGTATAAATTAATCAAAGATAGATACTTTGATTTTACGAATAATTTAGTGTCGACGTTGTTTTTGATGTGGAAAGTGTCTAAAAGTGTTCCAAAAAAAGTATTTTCAGAAATTATAGAAAGGAAAATAAAATTTTCCCGTAATAATTTTAGCGTTCCAATTTTACAGTTCCAATTTTTTCGTTCCAATTTTAGCGATCTACATTTATTTAACGTTCCAATTTTAGTGTTCAAATTTTCCCGTTCCAATTTTAGTGTTTCACATTTAACGTTAGAATTTTCCCTGCCAATTTCATGTTTTAACGTTCCAATTTTAGCGTTCCAATTTTCCCGTTCTACGTTAGGCTATACCTCATTTGACTTCGGCGGTGTGCGGGAGTTTCAGTTGTAAGGAATCGTATTTGAAAAGTGTTATGATTTTAGTAAATTTATTTGAATGTTTCTGTTTATCATGTAGAGTAAGTAAATTTAAAAGAAGGGCAATTGAAAGTAAGAAGGAAAATCCGTTCATTTTAAGATCTCATTTACTCATAAGCTACGTAGGTACTAAACAAATTTATTCGGTCCTTCCGCTAAAGGTTGCAGTTATAAAATAATTATAGACAAAAGGTTTTCGTAATATTTATAAATTAAACTTTTTTAACGGACTCGATATCTTGTAGGTTATAGCCTACTAAAGAAGTACAGTAAAACATTTGTTGTTTTGCTACCTCATTTTGGTTCCCCTTTGCACAAAGTGTTGGTGGTTTAAATAATAATTATTAATACAAGTTTTAGATAAAATTTAGTAGTTTACAATAACTTTGAATTTCTAAGGAACTACGAGCAGGGAAAGTCAGGGACAATTTTATTTTTGAACTTCCAATCAACAAAAACTGAGAGGCATTTCTTTGCTCTAGTATACCGTAACCATATAACTCTATTAATACACATGGAACGCTCGGGCTATGTTCAAGAAAACTGTCTTTACCCCCACTCCTTGGTAGTCACTCACGGCCGCTTAGTGGATTTCAGCATTGTGCGCCCTGTCGTTTACACCCTTTTGCGTCTCACCAGATTCATGTAATTAGAATACAATTTATATGTTATTTATCTGCATGAACTACGGAATCTAACACTATAAACTTCTTGTAATTTGGTAATTTATTTGATTTATAGTAATGAAAAATATTTAGTGTTTTAAAAGTATGACACGAAAAAGTCACTACGCGTAAACATTTTTTGTTTTTGTGTTAAAACGAAACTTCCAGAGGAAAAGTTGTAGATAATTAGTTGATCCACAATTTTTATCCCAAAAATTTTTTTATAAAATGATTTATTTTGTTCTGTAGAGATGGTAACAACGTTTCCCGCGCTCAACCAATTCGTGTAGCACTTCTCGGTTCAGTCTTCACAACTTCAGTGAACTGACGAGACGCTTAGTTATATAACCCGAATTTGGTTGTATTAACAAGCTGTAGTATGACTTATTATTATTTTACAGGCAGAAAGTGGTCTATGGTAGCTACTCTTGCTTTTATTTTGGTAATAGATATTTGTTTCATTGCTGGTGTTTTTAATTAATAAACTGAATCAAATAAGTGGTACCAACATATAGCATGTAAAATAACACAGGGAACAGGTTAATATTCAAAATGAATTTAAAACTCAATTTTAAATGATATTTTATTAAAATATAGGCCTAGTTGTTCATAGGCATCTTACGTGTTATTAAACAGAACGATGTTATTTAATTTCTGCCTTAGGCCCATTAATGCTTTATTTTTATTCATGAATTGAGTCCGGGCTAAATCATGCGGCACCGTATTTTGAAAAAATATCCAATCGTTTTTATTAGTTGTAACTCATGTCGATCATCACCAGAGGAGGTGATCGGATGTGATAAAAAAATGTTGCCATAAAGTAATTTATAGCACTGTTTACAAAATGAGGAATATCGCAAAATTTACTTTCACCTGGAGTGTTTCAGTGTTTTGTGACAAAAACAAACTACTTTAAAAACATCATCAGATGCTTTGTATAGCTTACCACTATTAACTTCGTTTAAAAAATCTATGACACCAATGGTTTGTAAAGCGGTTTGTTCAGTTAGTACTGTAGAGCACTTATAAATAAAATAGGGGCTCTGCCCCTGGATGCTTCGCGTCCCAACCAAACCTTGGCCTTCGGCCTCAGATTGCTGCTTCGCTTCGCTCGCAGTTGGAAAATTCGCAAAAGAATCTCGATAATCTTTGGCTCGTTTGTACATAGGTTACCGAGCATAAATCTGCTGTTTTATTTGGCAACTGACTCAAACTCATTAAACATTATCTCCATAAGATTAACATGGGCAATTTGAAGGATTGTGTGCCGGAACTATTTCTCGGGTGAATAGCGGCTGAACGGATGATTGGATCTTAAATCTGATGAAAATAGTTAGTTCAAAATTAAATTTTCTACAACTTTTGTATATAACATTTTTTTCTATCTCTTACCGTTTTCTTACAAAACGCGATCAAAGTTTAAAAAATGAAAAAAATTTAAAAAATCTTTCCCACCCAAAAGGAGCTTTCAAAATTGAAAATGTTAACTATTAACTGAAATTTTCTCGTCGAGAGCTTTAATTAAAGTATGAGGTCGAGGGGGCTACGATTACGGAAAGTGCCTAATAATTAATGTCAGTGAATCAGTGTTACCGTCTAGCTTTATAGGCTATAAGTAGATACATAGTCGTCAACCACCTTCTAGAGTTTGAGACATAGGCTATTGAGAAATAAGTAAGAAAATATTCCGGAACTTCCAAGCATGGGAAAGGATATCATGGCATAAAGCTTTTTTCCAGCGCGGGACAGCGAAGGCGGCTGTGGCGATAACGAAAGCCTTTAACTATTAAATGTGAGAAAACCAACGAGGTTTTAAGGTTTTAAATAAAAGTTTTGAATTAACTCATTTCCAACATTTTTCTCGCTTGAAGTTTGTTTCTACCCCAAATATATTTTGGCTGATTATATTTTGTAATTTTATTAATTTGTTAACTGACTGATCTGTACGTTGTTTTCTCGGTTGGAATCCTCAATTCTTCTAGATAAGAAATATGTAAGTTTAATTACAATCGGACGATCCCTGTGCGATGGAGGAGCTTGTTAATGAGTGTCCGCATTAAAATATTTTGCGGTAGAAATCGCACAGTTGATAAAGTTGACCTCCAAGTGGAGGAGGAACGACCGTTTTTCGCTTCTAAAACTCCACTACGCTAGCTTTCCAGGTGTATTAATACAGTTCTATGGCCGTAACAATCTTCAACTAAAAAGAACTAAAACACTAGGCTAGTATAATTTTACGTTACCAAATGGAATGATTTGAGAATTTTGTTTTTTTTTAAATAAAATGTTATTTATTTTATGATAATAATCTTTATTTTATATTTAAGTGACCCTAGTTTGTTATGGTAAAATTTAAAACTTGAATTTTAGGATTCAGGAAGCTGCTGATTATATGAAGTGTAAGTTCAGTTAACTGGACTCGGGAAATCTAAACATTAAAAGTGAACACGTAGGCCTATGGCCTACTCCCGATACTTCTTATTGTTTGGCACTACATTCTGAATGTTTTGTGTTATCAACACTAAAACTCAAGATAGTAAATTAACACTATCAAACAAAATGTCCTTTAAATTAAATCTATTTGTACTATAATTTATATAATCGAGTTTGACTCGTGAGAAATATTATTTTTAAAAGTAAAAATAAAAATACAGAACACAGTTCTCACAAAAATACGTTATTGGTCAAACGCGTTTCAACGACATAGTCGTCATCTTCACTGACACATGAGCTACAACTAAATTATAATTTAATATAACTAAGTTATAATTTAGTGTAGCTCATGTGTCACTGAAGATGACGACTTTGACGTTGAAACGCGTTTGATCAATAAAGGTATTTTTGTGAGAACTGTGTTCTCTATTTGTACTAATTGAAAATAATACATTTCTTGTCCTTTCTTTGTCGTCGTGGATGTTGAGGTAAGGAAAACGGATGTATAGGCTATTGTAGGAGGAGTATCCAATAGAAAAATTACTAAAATGTAATTCGAATGTTTTAGTAGAATAATTTCAAAATATGCCGTGAATCCATCAGGGAAATATGCCGTTAAGAAAAAATTTAGGGAAATTAATTACCCAAATTCTGTAGGTACCCTGCCCTATTTTCTCCATACTTTGAGCTAATAGTTTGTGTTATAAAAACCCTTTAAACTTAATATGCTGATACTACTCTTGAAAGTATAATAACTCAATATTTTTCCTATTAAAGGAATTATAATGGTGTACAGTTAAAAAAAAACCTGCCTCATTTATGAACCTAAGTGAGTTTTTCCATCTCAATTTTTATGTATCAGTATGGAAGTAATTTGTGAAAAACTACGATAGATATAGTGGCAACAGAAGTTATATAGATAGGCCGACATATCTCTATTAGGCTATATAAAACAATTACCTGACAATTAATTAACTCAAAAACTCTGGCCTTAATATGCACGAGTCAGGATCTAGGTCACAGCTACCAACATCTTTTTATCCCAGTCCTAATCAATCGTAATTTCAGTGAAAATACCAGAGTGTACAGTAATCTGTATGTATTTGATTTTCCACTAATGGTCTGGGTGGTTGGTGAGCAAAGCCCTCTAGTAAATATATACTTTTGGCATGACTGTGATTTTAGGGTCTATTGGAGTCATCAAGCCACTTGTATTACTACTAATAGGTTTTTGTTTTTATCGGTGTACGAGCATCGAATCCGGGTTATGGGAAGGTCATTTTTCTTTTTCAGTACATAAAAATGTTGTCTCAATTCACTCTGTCTATACAAAACTCTACATTGACTCTTTTACCTCGTGGTGCCCGTGCCCTCAGACGGTCATAAACATTGGTTACCTGGTTTGCGGGGTGAAGGACGAAGAGTCCGGATGTCGTTTAGAAAATGTGTAGACTTTTAGTTCGTCTCGGACGGGGACATTTCCACATGGGTTTGACATTTAGTTCAGGACTGGTTAAAAAAAGATCAAACACCAACTACACCCAGAACGTAGTTTAAGGCTATATTCCTACTTATATAATTATAATTCCAAAGATGACACTGTCTTAATGTAAAGCTGATTTGTTAGGTTAGCCCCAGCCGCCAGATATAAGCAACCTTAAAGTTTTCAAAGAGTACAGCTGTAAACAGAAAAGGCCCAGACTCGTAGTCCGCCTGTATAAAATATTTTTGTGGTCGACCCTTTGTTGGAGTGTACCCGGTCGCAAAATACGATTAGGTCACTTTCTTTTCTTCATCTCCTAAGTTTTTACAATAAGAGCAATAATAACATTTCAGTTGAAACTAAAGCATACTTATCAATCAGAAGATTGTCTGTTGATCAGTCTGCGCACATAGTACCAATCACATCCGAGGCAGCACACTCGCAAAGCGCCGTCCATAATTCGTGGCTGCATTGTCGAGGTCGCAAAGCGTGAGCCAGGGATGGTGACTGAGGTTCAAACAAATTCTACCAATATAATTCGTATACGTAGGCAGCTGTTCAGCGCCTTCGTGAGTAGACCTATTTTCCTAATTTTGGTTGAAACCGTAAAACATAAAACATTAATTTTGGAAATTCGTTCAACTCACGTCAGCGGATCACTTGCGCGATTGAACTATTATTTTAAATTGTTCGTGGTACACATGTAGCTTGTCAACAAACTCACTCAAAGGCTATTATCAACTTCTAACTCACTTTTAAGGCGCAAGGAAGCAGACATTATACACGGGCCTGCTGGACAGTCATATTCCATTCAAAGAAAGCATTTAAAACAATCAACAAACCACGGCCAGGTGAATCTCCGATCAGATCGGTTCCCGTTGTAATTAGGCATGCATATCATCTGCTCTTAGTTTTTGTTTCACCTACTCCGCCTGCCTTGTTGGTTGACCGGCCGTTTATTTTAATGCATCGTCTCACTACGTTATAATTACAGGCCTTTCTATTGTGTCGACACGGAAATCATTTGCTAGTAATTACATGTTTAATTAACTTGGTTTCTATTACTTTAGTATTCATTTAGTTTAGATTGTGCATCGTTTAGGTTTGGGTATATTGCATCTTCTAAATTGGCGGTCCAACTAGTGCAACTGGTCACTTATGCAATAGCGAACGTCTCAGCTGGCGTTACGTTGAGGCAGGTTAGGAACGTTCTTATGGTTCCAAAATACATTTTGCTAATAAAAGTGAAAACATTATAATCTAAAATAATTTGACCACGCAGCTGAACCGCTGACGTGAGTTGAGCGAATTTCCAAAATTAAATTTATATACCGATAGGCCTATATTTTTGGGTTTCAAACAACTATTTGGAAAATTGATCTACTTACGAAGGTGCTGCCTGCATGTAACAAATATATTGCCATCGGTTACCACGGTAAAAGCCGTGGATTTAATTCTTTTTACTTTTACTGTATTTTACGTTTTGATTGTTTTTGGGGGAACCAGATGGGCTATAAGGTCGCGTAAAAAAGCAAAATGTGCAGAATTATTTCGTATGTCTATATTTTTAAGAAAAGTTAAAAAAAAAATGGTTGACCGTGCAGGCCAACCATAGAACTTCCCGCTTAGTTTGAATTTTAAAGGCTTAAAAATGAGTTTATTGGTTAAAATACCAAAAAACGAAAATTTGTGAATTTTTAAACAACGATAACT
>JAGFPH010001333.1:229753-250843 GCA_018207615.1 Philaenus spumarius | reverse complement strand
CGAAAATTTGTGAATTTTTAAACAACGATAACTTTTGAATGCGTCGTCCGATTTTCATTTCCAAAAAAGCAGTCGACGCAGTTTTTTAAGCGCAAAAAATGTATACATGGTTTTATAGTGATTTTTTCGCACGCTTTAAAGTTAGTCTATTTTTAAAAAACATAAAAATTCCAAAAAAAATTTAGGTTATTTTTTTAAATTTCTTCGGATTGGCTCGATGGATTAACTCTCAAATCTAATCAGATCTAAGTTTTGATACACCCTTTCGAATGACATGTCGTAGAATTCAATCGGTTGATTCGTTTTTGAGAAACTGTACGACAAAAATTTATTTACACACATACATCCACACACACACTCACACACACACACACACGGTCGGACACCTCGGCGGGAATAGTCAGAATGGCTTCCTGGGACCTCAAAACGTGGAGATTTAATGAAAACTCGACTTTCGAAAATCGGACCGAAATCAATAACTTCCCTTTATTGGTAGCGGGAAGTTAAAAAATAGTACGGAAAATCTAAAAAAAATTTATTTCCGGTCAATTTTTTTTGCTAACGAACTCGTCCAAACGACTTAGAAAACTAACCTGTGTAATAATTTGGACCAAATCGGACATAAAATGCGTCCGTTAGAGAGCACACAATTATATACATGATACTTCCGGTCAAAAATGTAGTCTACTTCCGGTCAATTTTTTGGCTAACGAACTCGTCCAAGGAACTTAGAAAATCAACCTGCGTACCAAATTTGGACCAAATCTGACATAAAATGCGTCCGTTAGAGTGCGCACACATATATACACGTTACTTCCGGTCACAAATTTGATCTACTTCCGGTTAATTTTTTTGGCTAACAAACTCGTCCAAGCGACTTAGAAAACCAACCTGTGTACCAAATTTGGACCAAATCGGACGTTAAATGCGTCCGTTAGAGTACGTACACTTATACATAAAGTTACTTCCGGTCAACAATTTGGTCTACTTCCGGTCAATTTTTTGGCTATCCTACGAATTCAAGCGACTTAGAAACCCAATGTGTGTAACATATTTGGTCCAAATCGGAGGTAAAATGCGTCCGTTAGAGTGCGCAAACATACATACATAAATATATACTTATATATATATATGATTTTTAATGACACCACAAAACGTGTTCTCGGGACCATTTGCTACTCCCGATCTTGGGTCTTACCATAAAAGCTACTGCAATAACTCATTTTTCCTATGGAAATTCGCTAAAAAGCTACCTGAGATTGACAGATGTTGATGTATGTTGTGTGGCATTGTTTTCTGAATCAAGAGGATTTTTAAAAGAAACGGAACAAAGGTTAAATAATTCGATCACCCAGTTGAACCCCTGACGCGAGTTGAGCGAATTTCTAAAACTAACTATGTAGACTATGTTTTAGGGTTTCAATAAACTATTTGGGAAATTGGTCTGCTCATGAAGACGCTGATTAGCTGCCTAATTATACGAACTACATTTGTAGAATTTGTTTGAACTTGTCACCAACCTTTGCGACCTCGACAATGCAGCCACGAGTTATGGACGGCGCTTTGCGAGTGTGCGGCCTCGGATGTGATTGGTACTATGTGCGCAGACTGACCAACAGACAATCTTCCGATTGATACTTATATTTGCACTTGCATGCTTTAGTTTCAACTGAAATGTTGATCGATTTCGGAGAACCAGAACGGTTATAAGTCGTGTAAAAAACAAATTGTGCAGGTGCAGAATAATATTTTTTTCTTTTTTTTTTTTATAAAACCTCAAACAAGTTTTATTCTATTAGGACGAAAACTCTCAAAAAGATACTTTCTGTAAAAAAAACATGATTTCGGTAGGCCTATGTATAACATTTGTAATGACCCCAAAACGTATTCTGAGGACCATGATAGGAGCTCATTGATCACTCCCAATCTTAGTTTCCACCATAAGAGTAACTGCAATAGCTCATATTTTTTATGAAAATTCTCTAATGGTAAAGAGGAAACTAAAGTAGAGCACATAGATCATTAGCGCTGTAACTCTAATTTTGTTCGCTGAGGTGAAGGCGACGTGTGTTTCAATATTATAATTATTTTTATCATTATATAATAATTTAATTCATCTAACAAACCATTCATCTAAACATACAATCGTATTTTTATTAATTGTTTAGGTTGTAATAAAGAGTAGGTTGTAGGTAGGCCTATACTTCCCTAGCCAGGCGCGGATGCAGGGGGAGGGTCATGGGGGTCATGACACCCCCAAAACATTTTTTAAGGCTTGATTTATATGTTTTATTTAACCCTACTAGCGCCAAATAACTCTATATTGTAGTCTCAGTCCGCCGTGCAAGTGGCAGCCAGCATTATTGTATCGTCTGTTTGTGTTGAATATTTCACCACTATAAATCATCAAATATCAATAAAACAAAAACGATTGGAAAGAAAATGTTTTAAACATTGATTTTTGTATTTACGAATTTGTTCTAAAACGTAGGACTATATTTACATATTCTAAAAAGATGACGCCGCGCAGGAAACAAAACGAAAAGACACAAAACTTGTTACTTTTCTAAGGCTCATAATCGTTGGACAGACTTGTTTTGAAAAGAATATAAGAAGAATAAGGTCACCTTTGGATTCGTCAAGATTTGAACTTTCTAACATTGTCTTAGAATCATTCGTCACTCTTATAATTTTTAGATATGATGTTTTCTGTAAACTCTTAAGATTTGACAGGTATTCAACCAATGAGCAAACATATTTTGTAATCGATATATCTAGTACAAATCGATATACTTGTATATTTATGTTTTTATGGATTTTAGTGTAAATTTTATATTTTACACTATATA
Source organism: Philaenus spumarius (assembly GCA_018207615.1). NCBI lineage: Eukaryota > Metazoa > Arthropoda > Insecta > Hemiptera > Aphrophoridae > Philaenus > Philaenus spumarius. Next base: position 247,994 of record JAGFPH010001333.1, on the reverse strand, counting down.
AGGTTATATAAGGAAAACCTGATTTATAATGTTCATGGGCTACAGCTATAGGTATAGTCTGTGAAAGATGTACCATTGCACCGATTGTCTTAGCGCATTTAGGCCAGACAATAGAGCAAAAATAAGTCTAATTTTGATATTGAATTTAACAGCAAGCGACATCAACAGTGACTTTAAGGGTAGCACAAGGGTATGTAAAAAACAAAATCTATCAGGCGAGGAGCTTTTGCGCATTTTGTATAAACAAAAATTATAATAAATTGGGACTTTTGGTTTTTTTTTTAAATATTATAAACAATGATGAATGATCACGATACTTCCAAAAAACCTACAAATTGTTTTTTATAGACCCTGATTGGACCATTTTTCAATGGGAAAAGTCGGGAAAACGCTTAAAAACTACAATTTTTAAAAAGTTCATATCTTTGTTAGTTTACAATATTAAGGGCAGATTTTTCAGAAAATGATTGTTTATTATGTGTTCTTCAAACAGGAAGAAGATGAAACTTTTCGCATTAATAGTTTTTGCACAATTGCAGTATAAACAATGTAGGCTATTATCTTGCATAATACGCCCAATTAACCTGAGTGGCCCGTTTTAAATTTACCAAACGATTCTGAAAGTAGACATTAATATATACAAATCGTAGGCATATATCTGTGATTTTTTAATAATGTTGATAAATGGTAAAAATGCTTCAGAACAAAGAGCGAAACGCGTAAATTTGAGGCCAACGCCGATGGTAAATTTGCAAGAGAGGCAGTGGTAGTGACGGAAACAGCAGCCTGATGTGCGCAGCTTGCCGTTCTCTTTTCATCCGCATTATGCAAGATAATGGCCTAAATTGTTTATACTGCAATTGTGCAAAAACTATTAATGCGACAAATTTCATCTTCCGCCTGTCTGAAGTACACATACTAAACAATAATTTTCCAAAAGATCTGCCCTAAATATTGTAAATTAACAAAGATATGCACTTTTGAAAAATTGTAATTTTTAAGCGTTTTCCGACTTTTCTCGGTGAGAAATGGTCCGATCGAGGTTTGCAAAAACCTTTTTTCGGTTTTTTTAATTCTCTACAAATGTTTCGTTGGAAGTATCGTGATCCTTGCATAAAACAAACGAACAACCCAAAAAGTCCAAGTTGTTATTTTTGTTTATAAAAATGCGCAAAAATTTCTTTGCCTGATAATTTGTGTATGTTATACACCTATGTGCTACCCTTAAAGCTACTGTGGATGTCGCTTGCTGAAATTCAATAACAATAAAAAATCTCTGGTGGTTGGATTAATTGTTTTACGGAGCGCGCCGCTGTTTGGAGTTGTATGATTTCAATAAGTGAGACCTTGTGTTACGTTGTTTTAAATTTAGTGAAACAAAGTGGATTTAATGATCGTGTTGTGGAATTATTGATTTTAGTACCGTTCCTGTTAACTCTTCAATAATTAGCGTTTATTTTATTCTTTAATCTGCAAGAAACTCTTGCTCTTTTAAAAAAATATTTATGGCTTAGAAATTAATTATAAATCTATTCCATAGAGTTTATACATATTTTTTAATTACCCAGACAACTTGTTGTTAAACTCTTGGTAATGTTGTTTTCGACGTCTTATGACCCCTCCCAAAATGAAATCCTGTATCCGCCCCTGTCCCTAGCAAGGTTTAAATAAAAGAAATTTCTAGTTAAAAAAAATGTAGACTAAGACCTAGGATTTTTGGCTTGGTTCGGATTCCGGTTTTCGTCGATGTTTACTACTTGCAATTTAGGTATTTTTAAATTGTTTATTTTGACATTTGCCTTTATTTATAATAATATTTTTAGAAAAACAGGAATAAAAGCCTAAAACTGTGCTGTAAAAAAAAAAAACGTATAACGATGAAGAGGGTGGGGCGAAGGGAACACATGTACAGGGGCCCGGGTCTGGCCATAAACAAACAACAACAAAAAAATAAAAATTATAAAAATAAAATAAATACAATGAAAGGAAAACATAGTTAATTCTTCAAATAATCTTGAATAAACCGGTTTAACTAAATTAATGAATATCACAAAACTGATATAATTGTGATTCTTGATAACGTTTAGGGTAGGCAGGTACGAGTTGGACCGAAAAGGCGGCTGGTCCACAGACGCTCGGTTAAGAAAAGTACATTTTTTCTGTATAATGTTTGTATTAAAACAGTTGTCAAATCTAAAAGTTTTCTGATTATAATTAGATTTTTCTGTATACGTTTTAAAATAAAACCGTTGTATTTCAAACTAATAATCATTGTAATAATTTAAAGAGATTTTTTTAATTAAAATCTTTGTCTGTATAAGTTTTGAATTTAAAAAGTTGTTAAATCTACAACTTATAATATTTACAATATTAAATTTTTCTCTTTATTTCGAAACCACTGTTGTTTGGTCTTGTTTTTTAATTACCTGTATTTATGTTTGACATTTGGATTGTAAGGTTTACTTTATCATCCAAAAACGGAAGGACAAATAGTTGAGTCCTTTAATTTTGTTGTTACCAAAACGACCAAATAAGGCAAAATTTTTATACACAATTAATGCAATAATCAGGTGTTTCTTTAATCATAAAATGTGGCCTATGTAACTTGAATTTTACAGTAATGTCGTTAAAATTAAAAGGAAAAATTACAGAATTGTATAATATAAACAACGTGTATCTAAGTATTCAAATAGCAAAGTAATATTGTTTTTTTGTTTATACTAAAAAAACTGAATAACGCCATATTGGACCTTTTGACAAAACACAGTTGTTAAATATATTAAGATAGCATAGTTCTCTCGGCGACACTAATAACTATTATAGGTCTATATACAAACTAGAATAAAAAATTACAGTTATATAAAAATAATATAGTCGTAAGCTTTTTCGTCTGCTTAGGCATGTGTCGGGTTCTATTAGGTTCTATTAGGTCTAGGGCTTTAAAAAAATATTAACCTTTTATTTTTCAAAAATATCACCCTGTAGGCCTATGTTACTGCGACAACAAATACCTTACTAAGTATATGCATAACATAACCTATCACAAACGGTGTTTAACCACTAAAAGTAAATTTTCTGAATAGGTCTACTTAAGAATGTCTAAGTTTAATCAAACAGTATTATAATTTAAAAAATATAATTTCAGTAAATTCTGATGTTATACCGAGCATATACACAAACAAGTATTAACTCTTAGTATTATTAATGTAGATGCTCATACAACCCCTCGCTATCTCGCAACAATAGGCCTACAATTTTCAATCTCTAAAAATTCGCAGGTGAACTCTTACCCCACTGGTACATACATCATCGTTGTTTTCGACAACATTTCTTTCAACACATAAAAACAAAGCACCCGTATAGAACAAAAGCGATCCGATGGATTGAAATCGCCGGTTAATTATTGCTTTACGATAGGAACTGAACTGTCAGTTACAAAAAGTCGATATCCGGAAGTTTTAATAAAAAGTGAAACAATCGAAACCGTCGCGTCGGCACCTGCCCTAGATGAAGACGTTCTGGTTGCATAACCCATCGCGACCACTTGGTATTCCACTCGCCGTGTATAATTGGTGACAATAAATTCTTCGGATATTAATTTTATTTCGACAATTTCCAAAAAAGAAAACGTGTTTCGATCAAACGGTCCGATTAATCGGGTAAATGGTTTTGCGTACAATTTTACGGTGGCCGTTTCCATTTATAGAAAAACAAAATATGTAATTAAACAAGGACGTATCGTAATTAAGCAGCTGGCACCCACCGCCGGACGTCCTTGGTGGCTTCGGTTTTGGCGATATTGAAGGATGAAAGTTGTCACTACAAGCTGAATATTTGGAATATTCGGTAGCTTGACTAATGTTATGCTAATTTCAGAAAAAGTTTTCAAAGATTATGCACTGTGTAACCTATTCTTAATGTTTTCAGGATTAATTGTCCGAATGAAGTAATTAATTTAAATACAGCTGCCAGTGAAATGTTCATAATGCTTCTGTGGTCCTTGGACTGAATCCTAACCAAGAATTAAACCCAATCGAGTTTTAAATGGAGAATCAACTTATACATAAAAGCTAGTGTACGTAAGTGAGTAAAGGAATAGTAGGCTACAGCGCATGCGCATGGTTATGTTGTTTGATTTATTCGTTAACAGCTGATTTCGTTCAGCTGTAATACTTCAACTACTATGTGAATCATTTAAGGTTATGTTTACAACTTTTAGGTTAAGTTTTGTGCTGGAATTATAGGAATAGCAATTGATGTGTCAGATTAGTGTACAAAATGCAACACAAAACAAAGCCTAGAATATATTTTAACGTTAACATATGTTTACAACTTTGGTGAAAACGACCTTTGGGTATAATCTTTAATAAGGATTTTAATTTATTCCCACCAGGGAGAGGGAGAATAAGATGGAGAGAATTGCCTATATTTTTTGTGGTGAAATTATAGGACTGTCTATTCCTCTCTATTACTTAACCCCTTATGCGGCATTACATTATAAAACAAACAATATTACATTTTGTTATTATATTGAAAAAAAAATGAACAATTACAAGAAAATTAAATAAAAAATTAACAGCAAACCGAAATAAAAATACAGTGAACAGTTTAAAGACAATAAAGGAATAGCAACTAATCGAAAATTAAATTCAAATAAACAGTAAACTGAAGTTTATATTTTAGAACACAAGTATGGCTGATTATATTTAAACATACACACTCCCTCACACAAACAAGCACATTTATACATATTACGGATAAATCAGGCTCCACTTAAATAAGATAAACTATATAGTGACCAAATAAACTATAATCCACAATTACTTATTAATCATAAATAAATAATGTTTTTACAAAAGAAAACATAACGATTCCATCACAAAGCAAGGACACTTGATCCATTTTACTCAACAAGAAAGTCTTAATAAGTAATTCAGAAAACTGTACAAGACTGTCAACAGATTTCATATCTTTTGGAAGTAAGTTCCACAAGCGGCATGCGGACACAGTAAAATATTTATTAAACATGATGGTTTTATGATGCCGTATAAAAAACCCTTCCAGTGCTCTTTGCACTGATATCATAGGTGAAAACCAACTGTTCAACCAAATAACTAGGCACTCATTAATATGAAATATGGAATCATTAAAATATGAAACATCGTTAAGATTTGTGATACTTAGTTATTTATAATAAGCTGTCAATGTGAGTAAAGTAAGGAAATATTCAGACTTTTGCTAGGAATCCTCTAGTTTGGTGCGGTAAGGAGAGTGCATTTTTAAGGAGTGGATACAAGAAAATACCTATTATGCGTCTCAGTCACAAGATCACTCCAAGTCATTTTACTGTCAATAGTAAGTCCTAAACCTTTGACTTTATAATAGTAGTTTACAGAAAGTAATTGTCAAACTGAATTCTAGGAAACGTCGTCATGTCTGCTTCATTAAGTAGTAGAGAATATCCTAAAACAATCAGTTTTGTTTTAGCTCTGTTGATTAACCGAACATTTTTCTTAGGATAAATGATAATATATTCTACATCATAATTCATACACTCCACTGCTTTGTTATCATCACCAATTTCAAAGTAAAAATGTATTTGAGAGAGAGAGGGAAATGTTTAATTCCATGTTTATGAAATAAAAATAATATATTTCCTTTCGTGCCAAACGTCTGAACGTAAAACAGAATTCACAACAAATTCGCACCTCGATGGATTTACAAAATTATTTTATTTTAAAACTATACTTTTCTCGCAGAATATGGGGTGCTTTCCTCTGTAACGCATAAAAGCACCGTAACGCAATTTGGCATAGACTTTGATGAAAAAGGATATTCAGAGTATGTAAAAAAAATGTATACACTTTTTGAACTGAAGAAGAAAGCACTATTAAAACAAAGCATTTAGTACATGATACTGGTGTTGCTTTGTACATTAAGCTTATAAATATTCAAAATGACTACCGTTTACTGCAATAAGAGATCACGTCAAAAGAATTTAGATTTGTCGTTTCAGCTGTTATAATGTCCTTGATTTTGTACCATATACACTGTCTTAAGTTAAGTATGAAGATCGCGCCGGGTACTTTGAAAGCACTTCCTCTTGGTATCCATCGCTGAGGAAAGGTGTTGTCAAAAAATCACCTTCCTTCACGATGATAGTGCAGTGGAGCCCCATCTTGTTGAAAGTACACTTCTTCATTGTCATAAAGTTCTATGAGGAATAATCTTGTTTTGTGGAATTTGTAAATAAGCTTCTCCGGTTTCCTAAACAAATTTACCTATCTGGGTCTAAGTTTACCAATTAAATATTTATGCCTGGAAAATGTACTGGTTTTGTTCAATATGTGTGGATTTTTGTTAGTCCAGTAAACAGTAGCTTCATCTGATTAAACAACAAAATCAATGATTTCATTTGTTACACGCATGTCCCGAAATCATGGGAAAACTGTACTCCCTTGTCTGGATAGTCTTCATTTATTGCATATCGTCAACATTTATTTTATTTAGCTTTAAACATTCTTTGAACTTTTATCTTTTTTAATACCAATCTCACAAAAGCATTGCCTGAGAAATTTGTTTGGGGATCGTGTAAAAGTCTTCATTACCACATTGAAATTTTCAATACTTGTAGAGGTTTTCCTCCAACCAGACCACTCCTTGTTTACATTTCTCACTGTTCCATGAGCTTCAAACTTGTCACAAATCCTTGTTGGTGGTCGTGCTCCAAATTCCATTTGCCAACATCTTTGAAACTCTTGAACATTGTCGGTCTTAAAATAACATTTCAAAACCCATTTAGGCTACATTGATCAAAAGGTAACTGAACTTTAACCATATTTTCACAGCTGTTTTAGATCATCTGCTATAGATTTTCAAGCAGAAAATGTTCTCTTTAATTAAATATGTCAGTTCAAAAAGTGTATACATTGTTTTGAAACTCTCTGTAAGTCGGATTGTGTATTTTTTACTCAGTTCAACTGGAATTGTGTCAGATTACTGTAAGTCAAAAGTATCCCTTACGAAGTACAGTGAGAATAAAAGTACGAATACTGACCAATGTCTATTAAAAACTAATTTCTAAATTTCCTTGTGCTTCCATTTGTATTGTTTTCTGAGGTGAGAGCTTTCGTTAACTGTTTTTTCTGATCTTCTCATACATTTCTACACAATTTTCTTTAGAGTTTGTTTGAAAACGATCATAGATTTAACCTAGATTTGACATTGAGTACTTGTCTGCCAAAAATCGAAACGGTTGGTCACCGTATACATATATGAATTAATTTCAAAACCCTACGGTCACAGAAATAATAATATTTTCTTTACTTCCCTCGTGAAGAAATTCCCAGTTACAAACTTAGCTAGTTTGCATTTCATGAATGATTTCACTGTTCGAGCAATTATCACACAACAATGTTACCAAAGGAATGCTATTATCCTTGAACATCGCCATTAAATCTTCCTCAAACGGGAAGTCAGCATAAATCGACGCTTTCCTACTTCCTTCGATTCGCATGTCTGCTCTGCCGAGTAGACTGTAAGTGGGAAATTTCCGCCATTTCCTTTTAACTTTATGGCTTCTCTACAAGAGTTGAATTTAAACGGGGCACATCTAGGTTAAATGTTAATACAACACATGCGTCAGGATAACTGTACCGAGACTGCATGGTCAAATACAAAGTTCATAAAGTCATTTTGAACGACTTAATTTTGTATTGCTTAAAATAAATTATTGACAGAATTTTGTGCATATCTTGACTTACATAACAGGACACGTATCTGATCTGCTATGGAAAGGAAAGGGGATTCAAAATATATAATGTAAAATGAGGTCAGGCGGCACTGGATTATCTATACATATCTAACTATCACTTCCAGTTTTTGATGGTTTTGTATGAAAAAATAACGAAGCTAAGTAGAAAATAATATACAAAATAAAAACTTAAATGAAATCAGAATAACCTACTTTTAATATTTGAATTATAAAATAATGCGGCTACACCCTGTGGTGGTATATCTTAGCAGGCCTCTTTATACCTAATTAAGCCAAAAGACTAACTCTAAATACACACAATTATTGCTTACACAGATACCACATACATCAGAGATAAACACGTTCATCTCAACTTAGTCAATGCAAAAAACATTTACTACACCCGATTTAGATAGTTCATCGCAGGAAACTCCAAAGCCAACCCTTCACTCGTGATATATACTTATTATCTTTGGTTCTTTCCTGATTTATAAAGACAATTCATTAAATATTTGTATGAAAAAAAAACTTTTTGAAATAAATTCCGTTGGCCTTTTAATATGCATCTGTGCACTTCTCCTTGTTATAAATATAATAAATTTCAAAATTGATAGTCATTCCACTCTGGAAATAAAAAATCTATATGACTTTATAGATAAATAAAATGTTTCAGGTGCAACATATTTAATTGTTTAAATAAAGGAAAAGAATGATGTCTCTTATTCTTGAAAAGTAGTATTCGGATAAAATGTTTTGGGGTGACAATTAGAGTTGTAGTCGCGGCCATTTCTTCTTTAGGCCCTTTTCCAGCACTCTATTCGGTATTTTAGTCTGAAATGTAGAATGCATGATTCTTTTTAAGTACTTTTAGCTACATATGTTTCTCAAATAATATACTTTCTTTAATATACAAGAGTCCATATTCGACTATCCGAAACTTTATGGGGTTGATTGTCAGCTAAAAACAAGCAAATAATACAATATAACATGTGTCCTATCTCGCTCTGTTTTCTGTCTGTCCGTCTATATGGGATTTTTCGTAAGGCTATTCGAATTTATTGTTATTCGGGTGATGAAGGAGGTCATGAAATAGCAATAAAAGGCCCTACTACATTCGACCACTAAATTTGAGTTATCGTCGTATGCAAACATATCAGCTGGGGGTCGTAAAGTAAATTCACGCCGACTTTTACTAGACGCTTGAATTTGATACGGTGTACATTCGTACTTCAACAACGATAGTGCGAAGATGCGATAATGTTGTGTCTAGCTTATACTTTAAAAATTATACTACTATTAAAGAGATTGATCATTAAATTACACATTAATACTAAAATAAACACTTTTCATGATTTTTCCCGACGTTTTCACGAAAAATCAACGGCGCAGAATCCGACCTTTTCCTGTTTTGTGCTATTTTTTTAGATATAGTATTATATAAAAAATCCTTAAATAATACAAAAATAACAAATATATTTTACAAATAAGGAACAAAAATGCCCACATTGGCCTGAGCCTGTGATTGGGAACGATTGGTTTATTATACACAGAAGGAAGTATGTAATAATAAAAGGATTGGATTAAAACATTAAAACATCCAGCTGAGTTGATATAAGATCAGAACTAAACTACTAAGTATTTTTAGGAGCTCTAAACTAGTTATCTTTGCAAAACTAGCATAAAAAATATGTTATCTTTATGTTGGAGCTCAAATACATTAGACAAGCGTACATGTCAGACATATATATTAATCGGCTGTATTAGTCATGTAGGTATTAAATATACATAGGCCTATAGTCGGTGTATCTATCTGTAAGTAGATAAGATAACATATTCGGCTGCACCCCTCCCCAATTCAAAAAAAGCCATTTCAAAATTTAATAACTGATAATTTTTAAACATAAGTTGCGCAGAAGATTTTGATAGCAAAACTTGTTCTGTGCAATGAAAATTAGTGACAGAAAACCCGCAAGTTCAGAATTATTAACTTGTTAGTCCTTATCCTGAAAAAAATTTAAGAACGCGCAATGTTCATGACTTTCACAAAAATGTTATTGTAATTTTGAAATACATAAAGTCATAAATTGCTAGGGTTTTTACAAGAAACTGTCTCAGGTTCTACTCAGTAGGCCTACTTTAAACGTATGAAAAACAGCGTTTTTGGAAAAGCTACTGTTCTTTTACAATCCAGCTTTAAGTATAACTTTTTGAGTTAAATTAAATTAACTACCCCCCCCCCCCCGTGTAATTAATGACGGGCAATACGCGTAGTACGCGAGTTTTAATTCGTGGAAATTTAGAATGTCGCTAAGTTTCCTGAAAACATAAATTAATTCTCTAGTTTTTTGGTTTAAAACCCTAAACCATTGCATTCTCTTATCGAATATTAGTCCTAGGTATTTATAGGACCTCTATGTTTCCACATAAATATGAATTGTATTATGAAGGTATTCACCACATATATTATGTACAATTTTAAGATATTTTTGTCGAAATCAGTTTTTGCCCAATGATATGGCTATATAAACAATGCCTCAATGTTTGACGTACAAGCTAACCCAAGTATTTAAAGAAACGGAAGTAATGCGAAATATTTATACCACGCTTGTAAAGTCACGTTTAAGATTTATTACGTCCGATAGTCTTACCTACCGCGGAACATTCCGACTACTACAATAGGATGGTTGTTTTGGCAAGTAGCGTATATTGATTTGTAAATGGAGTTTTTACAATCACTTCCGACAGCCGTGGCACCTGTTTAAAAAGACAATGAGGAGATAAATATTCGCCGATACAGGAACAAATGTCACCTTTCTTTGGAACTCACATATTTAGGGTCGTTAAAACGTTCGTGGGGTTTCCTTTGTCACGTCCATTTCAAACAATATCATTTAATGCAAAATTCGTAAAAACTCTTGGATTCATAAAAATTGTAATCCCGCAATGAAGCTCTTTTTGTTTGTTCACTTTTTGCTTAACGTATTTACTTTATGCCAGTCGGAAGAGTAGCTCACAGTGGTTCAGATACAAAATCTAGCTGAACAAAAAGTACAAAAATATGAAATATTTAATTGTCAATATATGTAGGAAATAACGGGTATTGAGTAACCTAAAACGGAACAGTATAGGAGTCCTACGATTAAAGTGCAATTCACCGTGTTTAAAATATTCAAACATGAGCTCTCCGTCCTCGTGTCAGCCTTTCATTTTACCTCATTCTTTCAAAGTCGTTAAACGAACCAGTTCGAAACATGTACCTTCTCTGGGCCTCTGGTGGTGTTAAGTGAATGTTTTTATCCAAAATCAATTTTAAAACTAATCGGCAAGGTATTTGTAATTTATTAGAATATACGTAAAATTTCATTTTAGAGGCCTACTGTTTTTATTGAATACTCAGGAACATCATTATCATTTCAGAATCATTCTGTAAAATTGTCCCAGCCTCTATAATTGATTTCAAAGCAAGTTATAACCAATTCTTGATAATTAAGATTCTTCTCTACAGAAAATTCTTATGCTGCTTCATACAAGGAATTGCTTTAAGCCATCAAAGCAAAGGATAAATTTTGAATAACCACTCCCATTTCAAGTTTTCAGCCCAAGAAAAATACGATTTATAATAAAAAGGTGCACATTTTTTGAAAACATTGAAATTATATTGGAAATACAGCCATTACAGTTATTCGTAATTCTCAACGAAGTGGAAAGATGTACAGCTTTTTGTTTCAAAGAAGCCCTTAAAAAGCTTTTGATTTGTCAAGACGAAGTTGTAGTCCACCCTCATACTTTGAGGAGCTTGTTTTCGGTACTGAGAATAAGCTTAGGAAATGCCAGAATAAGGATGCGGCCAACATGTTGAAAGAGCTCGTTCTCTCATAAATTAAGAAATGTCTCCCCAGTTGACCGCACTTATATTCACTGATTCGCAAAAGGGAAGTCAGCAAAAGAATTAAACATGCTCGTCATACCATGCTGTTCTTCCAGTTTTCAACGTTCACATTTTATTTTTATTTAGGTTATTATTTTTATTAATTTTTCAAAGACAAACATTAAAATACCTGACATAAAAAGATTAAAATACATTATGCAATTTTCATATTTTTAAGATATGATTTTGAAAAAAAACCTTTTTGGCCAAAAACCCCCAAAAATTAGCTATTATTATTATTATTATTATTATTATTACCTAAATTAGAATTTTTAGAAAGCCGCGAGAGGGTTGAAACATGTATTCGTAATTTCGTGCATCTGGTTGTATTTATAAATGAATAATCAGGAAAATAACTTTAAATTATTAAGCAAGCTTTATATGCTTTATGCTTGATCTTAAAATGTGAAAATTATTATTTAAAAACCACCCAAAAGTGCTTCTAAAATTATACATTTTTACTAAATTAAAGCTTTTATTAAAAAGAGTTGCCGTCGATTTATTTCAATTATGAGGTGTAATGAAAAAAGCACATATCATTTAAGAACAATTTAAGAGGTTCCACCACTTTTTAAGTTGAAAAGGCGTCGGAAAACCGAAACACGTTAGTACGAAGCGTATGTTTTCGCTGTTTTAAACAAGGGGAAGAAGATCCTTAATTTCAAGTCATTTTCAGAAAACAATACCTTATACATTTTTGGGGTTTGCATGTAGGGCCACAGTTTTTCGAGAAAAGGAGACATTTTTTTATAAAAGAGATCATAATGTTTGTTATTTAAATTCTCAACAGTAATTATTATTCTGAAAAGAAAACAACATTATATTTCAACTAATCATGTTTTCTGCTTCTTCTTTAGTCTAGTAAACTTCCTTACTTATTCTTTGTCGTTTTTTTTTTTTTTTGTTAGTAATGGCAACTGTATAGTCAATAATTTCTAACATTCTCTTTAGTCTTATATTTCGGTATTTTATTACAAAAATCTGTTCAGGATTTCCGATAGAGTGTAAAATGGTCCTAAGGAATTGAAAAAAAATAAAAATAAATAATAACCAGAGCTGTCTATAATGGTGAAAACTTAAAATCATCTCAGTTTGTAGTGTAAATATTGAAATTGACAGAAAACGGAGTTAGAAACACCACTAAAGAACCGAATCCATCGCTAGAAAATAGTTTTTCTTTAAATTCAGCGACATTTGCTCCATTTCAAGGTTGGATACCCATTGACCGATGCTTTTTGTAAGGTTGTTGGGAATATTTCTAAATACAATCGTGTGAATCGCTTTACCAGTCGGCACCCATAAGCTTCGACGGAAGAGTCGATAGTCACTTTTCCATAGCTAATTGTCTGTTTAGCGCGATACATCCGAGACGGAAAATGTTTTAGTGGATTTGAGGAGAGATCTAGTAACGAGAGTACTATATAGTTCGATTAAACTCATTTGTAAGGAACAAAGTTATTGTTGGAAATACAAATTTGGATTAATTCTCTGTTAGACACGGAAATAAGTTATAACGAATTAGTGTTGGTTGTTTTAACAGGGCATCATCAATCACAAAAGTAGAAAATTGGTGTATTTTATTTTTTAGGATTTGAATATAATTATTTTTGTTTGATTGGTTTTTATTGTTCCTGTTGTAAAAAATTGATACAATTAATGATAATAACATAATTACTAAAATTTAATAATAACACATAATCATAATATTTGATCATATGACATACTAATTCGAACGCGCAGCTGAACCGCTGATGTGATTTGAGCGAATTTCTAAAATGAAGTTTGTAAGTTTTAGGCTTTCAACTATTTGGGACATTGGTCTACTCACGCGAAGGCGCTGAATAGCTGCGTTACGAAATATATTAGTAGAATTTGTTTGCACCTCTGCCTCCAGACCAGGTTCCAGCGCTGGTTCGTTCCACTCGCAGCCGTAAAATTCGCTTTTTATTTTGCTTGTATGGTATTTTACGTTATGATTGATTTTGGGGCAACTAGATGGGGTATAAGGACATGTAACAAACAACATGTGCAGAATAATCTAATACATATCTTTTCAGATAAAAACCCGAAAGGTTTCATTTTAGTGCGAAAAAACTAAAAAATTTTTATTTCCAGCCAAAATACGTGTATCGAGTTGTTTGATTTTTTAGGGCAACTCATTTGAGTGACTTATAAAACCAACGTGTGAACCAGATCTGGACAAAATCAGACTTAAAATGCATTACAGTGCTAACACATTATATACATAGTAAGTTATATAACATTTTTAATGACACCCCAATACGTGTTCTGGGGACTGTGATTGGTGCTCATTGACTACTTCCAATCTTCTGTCTCACATTAAGAGTCCCTGCAATATACCATCTTTCATATTTATAGAAATTTGCCTAAAAAATCTAATAACTAACAAAAAACTACAGAAAAAATTATTATGGAAACCTCGAGGTAATAAAACCTGAATGCGGTGGTTCAAAAAACATATTTATTTATAAATCATATACATTACAAAAAAAAAGTTGAATGACCTGCCGCCGACCTAGTTCCCAATACATACAGTAGGCCTACTACTATATGCATTGCATTTTAGAAAACGATCGCCTTCCAGTCGTTTTACCCACATAGACTACACACTACCTATCTATATCCTAATTATATTTAGGCCAACTTATACACATACATACAACACATATCCATTACAATCATCGTAAAAAAAAAAAATATTTTTTTATTATTTTTAATTTGTAATAAATTACCAGCGTACACGCTTCCTCGGCAAGAGTGTTGCCACGGAAAGGCAAAGGTCCTGGGTTCAAATCCCGGTCTTGGTCCATCTTTTTTCACTTGCAATTTAATTAATCATTTCTTTATATATTAATATTTCACGATATTATTTTATAGTATTATTTTCATTGCAGATATAGGCTACAACAAAACACAGGCACTCAGTATTAGCACATATAACCTCGAACACAACACCGTTAATGTCAATCATAATCGAGGTGCTAAAATAAAGAATCAAAATTTGACAGTCAAGATATTGCATTAGAATAAAAACATTCATCTTCTGTTCGAATAAAATATTACTTTACCAATTAGGAGAATATAGGCCTATTTGAACATGTTTAATAACTTTCTGGCATTGACAACATTTATAAGAAATATTTCAGCAATGAACATTTACATTTCTGGTATTGAAAAACAGCATTTTCTTTGCGAATGTTCATAGGAAAAATGAGCTATTGTTGTGAATTAATATATGTATGTACTCGCACTCTAAATACCGTATTTTACGTTTTGGTACTCACGTTGGATTTCAAAGTCGCTCACACGAGTTCTTTAGACAAAATATCCAACACAGAAGAACTTTTACTTTCTCACTATACTATAGTATAGAGAAAGTGTAATGATCGCAAAAAAAAAATCGATGTTGAGATTTTTGTGGAAATATCCGTTTTGGGACCCCCTGAGTCCAAAAAAGTGGTTTTTACAAAATGTCTGTCTGTATGTCTGTATGTATACCAATCTAGAGCTAAAACTAATTTCAAACAAATTTGCACCAGACATGTCAAGTAGGCTTGTATAGATGCACGAAAAACGGGTTTGAACAATTTTGAAAAACAACAACCTTTTTGGCAAAAAACCCCTAAAAATCAGTTATTATTTTATTATAAAAAACGGCTCTAACGATTTTGATACAATTTGGCTTATTTGTAGCCTTTAATGTACCCTACCATATGCAAAAAACCGCATCTTTCTAAAAATTCTCGTTTATCTAATAATAATAATAATAACAAATTTTTTTGGCCATAAAGGGGGTTGTTTTTCAAAATTTTTCAAAACCTTTTTTCGTGCATCTATACAGGCCTAATTGACGAAATCAATCAAATAGTTTTCTCTCTACATAATAATAATAATATGTATTAGTTAATCTCCTGATTTAATAAATCACCTCTCTACAATTATGAAGTCACATTGAATCTGTTTAATAATTTAAATATGTTTGTGAGAAAGTATGTGCCAGTTTCTGGTACCGTTTATTTGACTGGTAGTAACAATTTTTTTAATGTTTGTACTGGAATGAAACTTTTTGGGTTTAATCTAAAAATATAAATGTAGCAGATTATTCTGCACACTTTGTTTCTTTACGTGACCTTATAACCTGCCTGGTTCTCCAAAAATCAACCAAAACGTAAAATACCCAAAAGTATCCGGTTCAAATCTACGTAGCTTCTGATCTGAAGACGACACGACGGCCAGAATGTAGGGAAGCAGTCCATAATCCGAGGTTGCAAGATAAAACCCATACAATTTCAGTCACTATCATCTAAGCCTAAGGGGTTACCTGTACATATTATTATTAGGTGATGTGTAATAAATAAAAAACATTTGCTTTCCGAGGGCTTTAGTGCAAGGGGTGAAAGGGAAAACTACCCTTAAAAATAAATAATAATTCGTGCACTTGCTATTAAGCTAGAGAAATGTAACTTGGCACATATTTACTTAGTTTAGATATAGCATGGAAAATAAAAAACAATTGAAGTTACATTATTTGCATCTAAGGGGTTTAATATTTTTCGTCTCTAATATTTTTGTAAAATGTAATCACAAATGTGAAATCCACCTCAAACCTGTTTTGAAATTTTTACGTTCGTTCTGGAGTTATGAGTAATAAATTGGAGGAAAACGGTATTTTTAGCGCTTATTGTTGCATAGCTATGTGCTAGGCCTAAAAGGAGAACAGGTCGGTTTGGAAGAAACTCACTACGCGTATTTGGGCCTTGGAACTTAAACCTGGAATAGGTTTTTTAAATTGGGAGTAATGATAAGTCTCAATATTTACATCATAGTAATTTAATTTATTTAATCACTTCTGCTAGCGAAGTCACGTGCATCTGCTAGTTGATAGTAGTGATTAACTTAAATCATTAAACATAGACTACAAAATAAAACTTCAAAATTTAAGTTTGGAAATATTACATTTTTACCTGTTACGAAGGAAAGATATTCGGACTCTTGGAGTAGTGGATAAACATATCATTTATAATATTTTGCTTTAAATTTTAAGTATCCAGAACTATCTAGGCCTAAAGCAGGAATGAAAATATTCAATTCCGCTATTATAAATCCCAACTGAAATGATTTTTGTGTCGAATACGGAATACGACTGTTTCGCCCTGTCGTCCAGTGCCAGTCTTTCCCTATAAGACCAGTCATTAGACCAAACAATAGGGCAGTTTTAGCTTTGTATTTGGATAACCTAATAGAACTCCGATCCAATGCAATTTTTTAATCCACTGGAAATTCGACGATAGTGGCGCTATCTATTGGGGAAACGACGCAAGCGGTGTGAAGCACCAATGCTAAAAATGATTTCTCCCTAGCGCTACCTCGCGGCGCGATCATGCACTATTTTGCCGACAATTTTTTCCGGCACCCATCCCGATTATTGGTGATTATTCATGATCTATGGTTTTAGCCAATAGGTAAATAGTTTGTAGATGAAAATACCACCTTTGGAAACAATGATTATTTATTGTGGAAATATTTAAACCATCAAAACTGTGAACAAATTAACTTTTTTTTTGTTTTTCACTTGTATTTATACCACTGGATGAAACGCTATACCTTCAATGTAAACGTTGTTTGTAGTAAATAAAAAAACATTTAAAATGAGAGTCTTGTTCAGTGAATTTTGGCCTGAAATAATTAGAAGAAAAAAACGGAAAATTGTTTTTTTATTTATAATTTTGACATTTTAAAAGTCAAAAATTCGATATACTACCCAAGTCATATGGCAATCGGTTTGCTGTTAATTTTTTTAGCATACAAACATCTCTATGACTGAATATAAATAAAATTCACTTCAACGATTTACTCAAAATAAAATTTTTTTTCTTATTTTTAAATTTGTGAACATTATTTTATTAAAGCAGATACATTACAACTGAAATGTTAAAAATTTGAACTAATTATTCTTTCTTAGTACCAACTATTTCGAACCGACAATTTAAAATATATCGATTTTTCCGTGAATCTGTTTAGGAAAATTTATTTAGATTTGAAACGTTTTGGAAAGCAACTTCTGAAAAGCACAAGGGCCACACCTGTGTCTCAGCATGTCATCATATGTTTTCAGTAATACAAGCTAATAAACTATTTCACCACTTCGTAGCAAAGTAATCATTCATCCCTCCTCAATGCAAACAGTTCCAGTACAATAACAAGGCGTGTAAAGGCGTCATCTTTATGCCTGATCAGGCCACACGTAGCGTGACAATCGTCTGTCACAGCCATCTACATCTACAATGTATACTTAGTAATTAAACACCTAGTCAGCTGTGAGTCTGTGTCCAAATCTTGACATTAATTAAGCATTCATATCAAAATGGCAGATGCATACGTGTATCACAATAGTGTATTAGTTTCTTTCAAGAAAAGGGCAAGAGTCGTTCCACTTTGCAACTGTTATTTGACGTTATATAGGCGGGGGAGGGGTAGTTTCCCTTTTGGTCCCACAAAGAGTCTACATAAAAATGGTAGCATATAAACCCTATAATGGT
>JAGFPH010001333.1:207894-229743 GCA_018207615.1 Philaenus spumarius | reverse complement strand
TGTTCATAAATAAAACATTACCGACCCATAATTTACACCCATGAACTGTTATTATAGTAAGTCGTTGTAACTTCATTTCGTACTTTTTCGCAGAGCGATAAATTGGAAACGTCAAATAAATTTTCAAAAAATAATTCGTTTTGGGTTTCCGGGGAGCGTTTATTTTATTCGGTAGAACATAAATTCCGAACTGTTTTCAGATCCAAGTCACGACAAGAAGTAAATGAAGAAATAAAAGTCTCCATAATTTAGCCGTGTTTTGGGCATTTTAATTAATCAATGAGTGAAACGGAATAAACCCGGGGAGACCTCGTGAAGGTATTGTGGGTCATATGCATTCATAATTAGAGAGCTATCAAATTGTGACGGGGAAAACTTGACAAGACATCTGCAGCGGAACAAATGTTGAGAAATATTCGGTTGCATTGGGTGGGTCCGACACCTGTTCCTCGCCTTCGGGCCTAACATCGTGTGTCCTTCGGTTAGTATTACAATCACACTGAATACATATAATTTATGTATTAATTGTTCCACGTGTCTGCGTCCTTTATTTCCTTTTTAGTTGAGGAAACGAACCTTTTTGGGATGTTTAGTTGGCAGGTTTTGTTTGGCATGTTTAGTTGGCATGTTTAGTTTGCATGTTTTGTTTGTCTTTTTTTTGAAGAATGTGTTGGTGTAAATGTTTGATAATTTCTGCGGAAATTGTTCTCCGCGTTTCCAAGACACCAGTTGTAAAATTGTATCGAAAAGAAAATGTTTTTAGTTTTTATTTCGTTAAGTGATTTATGATTCACGATATTAGGCCTAATTAAAATATTTAACCTGAATGAGTATAGTTGGTTCAAAACTAATAGTATGAGTAATAGTAAGAGTTTTTTTGAGTGTCGACTAAGAGTCTGATATATATACACATCTATTCTACTCGCAATTTTGAGCACTTACCCCAACAATATCTAGCCATCAGACATTTTAGCACATCCACCCCTTTTTCCACCCCTTCAAAGGAACCCTCTTTTCTGCTTTCGATATTTTGGATGCATGCAGAAAAGAGGTCTCGTTCGAAGTGGTAGTATGTGCCAAACTGTCTGATGGCTAGATATTGTATATTGTTGTACAAGTTCTAAGGAACACCTAGACAATCCCTGAACAGTTTGGGTGTGTTCTAACATGTTTCTATTCATTTTACCCGACAGAAAAAACACCGCACTTTGTGAGTAAAATCGTTATTAAAATTTTTTTGTCCCATCAGAAATGTCTGATATATATTTTTGGTCTTCTTAAGCTTTATAGCTCATGAGAAAGCAGGTGGGGTGCTGTTCAGAACGTTCAAAGTTATGATTGACTTTTTTTCAGAAAGCTCAAATCGAAAATTGTTCACATAATTCGCTTTTTTTTCAATAAAAAGATCTTGTTTGTTGTGCAATTAAATAAAAATTTACTTTCTAACAGGACTGACCTAGAATCAGACAGTTCAGAGACATTCAACTTGCGTTTTTATTAAACTTGCAAGTAGTAAATCTGCTTTTCATTACTAAATCCAATATATAACTTACCCGATATTTAGCAAGGTAGCATGCACATCACCACTGCAAGATAAATCTAAATAACGCGAAGCAATGAAGTTACTTAATTCATCACCCATTTATCGGATTTCGAATTAATTGAGAATATATAGATTAGTTAGGATCGATGATGGTCCATCGTAAATTCAGATTTTATATAGGATGACAATTAAAAATAGTTTCTTATGAAGTAATATTTGTAAAACTGTTGTTGTCAATTTTATCATTTATTTAAATACGATATTTTAGTTTTTATTTTGTTTTTTAAATTATAAAATAACAGATCATCTTTACTATATTAGAACTAGTAACAAGAAATAACAATAAATAAAAATACATAGCCAACCATTTTCGCAAAGCTAGATGCAAAAAAAGATGAAAAAATTTGTTCAGTATTAATTAAATACAAAATAAGCATCAATTTCTGTGTGGACGAGTCAAATCTTTTGCTTTGTGAGGAATCGAGTGTCCATGTTAAAAGGGTCATATCTTGAAGTGAAACATGTGCACAATTCTGTCTGAATTTTTTTTTTAATTACACTCCATTTCCAGGTGGAAACCTTTTCCCTCAAGAACTATTTTTGTGCGATAGATAGTTGGAGAAACAAATAGGGTTGAATCATGGAACACAATGATGCAATATACAGTTGTAATGAAGTCAATTAATCAATGTGCATCACTTTCCAATAAAACCGTTAAAAGTGTGTTTTAAAAATAATTTTAAAACATATTTCTAAATAATATATTAAAATCCACTAATTGCCTTAGCAAACCTTAAAACTGTTAATTGTTTACAGCTGTTTCTCCTATTTATCAGGCATCATCAGAGTTGGAATAAAAGCACAAGAGTGGACGGTCACAAACTGTGACATTAAAAAGGTTTATTAAGTGTTCTAAATGTACATTTTATTTATATATAAAATGTGTTTTTTATTAATTATGTTAGTAAGTGTAACGTGAAAAGTGATTTCAAGTTTTAAGTTCTGATGATGCCTGATAAATAGGCGAAATAGCTGTAAACAATTGACAGTTTTGGATTGCTAAGGCAAGTAGTGGATTTAATATATTATATACTAATAGCAATCGGCAATGGCTATACATATATATTAATGGATATTTCTAAAATAAACTATATCAGTAATAGTTTTGATCAAAATTGATCTTACTTAAGTTCCTTTGAAGAATATAAAAAAAAAAATGTTTACATTTGCTTACGTTACCCCTCTACAATTTAAATGAATGTACTTTTTTCAGTACCATTAAAAACATTTTCGAGAAGAAATGGATGATCAAAATCGTTTTCTCTTAAACAATTTGAAATACCCAAAGATCATAAATAATTATAAAGAATGAACTCCCTTAAAAGCGATCGGCTTTGAGGTTAGAAATCGTCGAAAATTAATGTACTGTAGTACAATCTTTTTTGTTTACTTGGCTCATTCTAAATTGGCCGAATTTTAATATATCGAATTGAAACTTTACATAGGAGTTAAAATATATATTTTAAACATTTATGCTAAGTCTCAGCTTGTTATATTGAAAATGACCCGATCTAGGAGTCGATTTCGATTATCGATTTTACTAGTACCGGACTCACGAACTAATTTCAATCTATTCCAGTTTCGTCAATTTTCGGAATATCAACATCAAATTTGTTTTACAAGTTGAGTACACCAGTATAAATATTCTTAGTAAGTATGAACGATTTTTTAATGTTATTTTTAAAAACGAGGCGCTTGAAAATGGTCTTTTGTTTTACCTATCTCGTTTTAACTATAACACCTTTGGATTCAACGACTCCATTTTCGACATTTTTGAACATATCGATTTAAAAATTGGTACAGAAGTTAAAAACACAATTGATTTTTGCTATACTTATTTTAAAAACTATATTTAAAAAATTGACTAATCTGCAGCCGATTAACTCAAGAGTTTTGATGAAAAATCTAAAAAGGTTTAAAATTATACTTTTTTAAGTTACTTGTGCTTTGAAAAGTAAATAATAAAAAAGGTTTATGCTCCTTGATCTTGTTTGAATCTATATATTTAACTTGTAAAAAAACTTTCAGGTTGATATTTTGAAAATTTTTTAAACTGGAGCTGTTTAAAATTAATTGGTGGGTTCGGTACTCCTAAAATCGAGAAACCCAGTAATAAGTCAAGTGGCTCTAGATCTGGTAATTTTCAAGAAAACAAGCTGAAACTCAGCATAAATGTTTAAAATGTATATTTTAACTCCTATGTCAAGTTTCAATTCGATATATTAAAATTCGGCCAATTTAGAATGAGCCAACGCTTCATATGTGAATAAGATGCCCCCTTTTAGTGATTTCCCCTGCTGCAAAATACATACCTGCATTATCGAATTTTTTACAGACAAACCATTGCTCGGAAGAAATAAATACATATGACCTTTTTTGTTGAAAAATACCTCCCCTACACGGTGGTATTTTTTATTTCCCTCTATCTTCATCCCAGCTCGAAATATTAAGGATAATCGAAAAAAAATGATAATCGATTTTTTTTCGACTTTGGGAAATCGATAGAATGGTCAACTTTTTTTATGTTAATCTACATACTTTAATGTACATATAAAAAAAATTCAGCCGTATTGCAAATTACTGGAACTTTTGGTCTAAATTGACCTCTACCGACTGGCCTATAACGGCATGTACCCAGTTGGATTTAGTTTGTTGTCTGAAGAACGAAGTAAACAAAAAAGGTAAAAATTATACGTTTCCTAACCTCAAAACAAGCCATATAGCAATGAATACTTTAAGTATTCATTGCATATAGCCTTCATTAGTTCTGTAACACATAAATTTAATAGTTTAAAGTTATATTTTTTCTCATGTTTATCAAATGAATCTAGGCCTATACGTGTTGTTTCAGTATAACTTACTAGTACAATAATAATAAATTAAATATGATACTATCCCCATATTTTACGAAACAATGAGTAGACATTTTCGTTCAAAACTGATTTTACATTTTTCAGAATAAATCGGTCACAAAAACTGTCAAATTAAAAAATAACTAAAACTAAAAGATTTAAAAAATTATCAGTAAGGAAAACAAACATTTTGTTAAAATTTTTTACCATTCAGAATTGTTTTTTCGAAAATATTTTCCTGTAGGCTAACCCATCCTGGTTACTACCCAGTTAAAAAGATCGGGTATATTTACTTGACGGACATATCAATACATATGTACTGAATACTATCGTTTCTTGAGTTCGTATTACAAAAATGTGGACTAAAGACCAGAAAAGTTCACAAAACGTAAACAAGGAGAAAATACAAAATAGTTATAACGAAGGAAGTGCAATATTGATGCTATATTTCTCCCTGAAACGATCGGGCTGCTGCATCAATATGCGGTCAAATAAAATACGAAAAAATCTATTATTTTGTTATTAATCCATGCCCTCACATAATACAACAAATATATTTATATAGACACACAAACTATCTAAGTAAACTAAAACAATACATAAAATCTTGTAAAAACAAAATTAAATGTATTCTTGAAACAAAATAGCCTAGATACTGCTTAGAAGGGATTAACGAATACAAGGTAGGCTACACAAAAGGAGCCAGTTTTAATGGACTTACTGTCCGTGTGCTTTAATTAAGTTATGGGACCCTGGACGAAACAATAACATTTATTTGCACCAAACCACCACACAATTAAAACACGGTACAACACAGACAAACACTTTAATTCATCTATACAAACATACATAGCCTATACTTGACGTGGACAAACTAGTGACTTGGAAGCATTCCACCTTAATATAAATAAAAACAACAAACAATTAAAAAAAATGTTCACCTAGTTTTGTTTCCTGTGATTTTCTGTACAATTTGATATATAATAAGTATAGATAATATGCTTATAATTAGTTTATTTGATCTAAAAACGAAACGCGTAGGCCTACATGTATATTCTCCAAATAAGTGATTCTTTTTCTAGGCCGTTTTCCGGAAGTTTTTTTCTCACGTTTTCATTTACTGTGGCAGACATAACTCAAGTTGTATTTGAGATAACCTCATAATTTTTTTTTTTTTGGAGAGGACATTTCATTGTACAACCTGTAGTATGGATATACATTAGTTCCTATAATAAAGATTTTAAGAAATGATTAAAAAAAGATTTTACTAAAATTAAAAAAAAAATTAAATAACATATTTTTTACAGAAATATTTTATGTAATTTAATATCCATACTACAGGTTGTAGAATGGAATGCCCTCTTCAAAATAAAAAAATGAGGCTATCTCAAATACAACTTGAGTTATGTCTGCCACAGTTAAATTTGTAAAGGGGAGGGGGGGGGGGGGGTGGCCGGACCAAACTTATCTAAAAGGCGTGCTATAACCAACACTCATATTGTAAAACATAACATAATTAGGTTTGCTTTAAAAATAAAGAATTTTTTTTAAAGGTGGAGTGCCCCTTAGTTAATTACATTTAAAAAAACAATAAAAAAAAAACAAAAAAACAAATACCTATTTAGACTTTGAATATGTCTTTTGCACAGTAAATTTGCATCAACAATAAGACCTAAATATTTAATACTTTTAGACTGAATACATTTTCACAATTACGTCTCAGACCACATCAGTTTAGATTGCTGTGACAAAATAATGGTTTATACTGTGATTTATATTGTGGGCTAATTTATTATTACTATAACCATTACGATATAGTGAATAAATCCTCCGCATAAATCCTCTATGGAATATCTTTTGCCTTATAGAAAAATATCGGATCATCAGCAAATGCTGTCACTGTACCATTTAGTTTTTCAGAATTAAAGTCAATAAAAACAATATGGGACCCAGGACAGGACCCTGTGGAACTACAACATTGACAGTTTTAGTACTACTAATAGAGTCACCAACAGATACAAATTGCTTTCTATGGCACAGATAAGTCTTCTTCCCTTAATTCCAAATATCCTTGTTCATCCTAAATATCAAGGATGAATCGAATTGATACAAATAAGTCCTATTACATATTTAAAGTAAATAATGTGAATACTTACTCTGAAATAAGGCGTGCAGACCTCTCCACCTCGTGTCATTCCTACAAACCCAATAACACCGTTCCAAAAACGGTCCCTCGAAATACTAAACAATAATATATTCTTTACATTACCACTAATTATTAACTATTACCGAAATGTAAACAAGAGTTTACCAAATAGCTGTTAATGAATATTCAAGCCGGGAGGGCGTTAAAACAGGAAACAAGCGGCATCGTAAAACATATCTCTCAATTAGAGAACACGTTGTAAGACATTCGGACCCCAAACTGGGTCAGGGGGTGGGGTCTGTTTGCACCTTGTCGTCTAGTGCTATTCGATATTACGATTTTTAGATAATCAAATAATATATTCTGTAAGTATTGAAATGAGTGACATCTGGTTTCTGGGTTGTTTAATTAGTCTTAAAGTCAAAATGACCTACCCCTACTCTCTTCTACTTTGTTGGAGTTTATTACCTCCGACATTTTGGAAAGATAACACTAAGTTACTAAAGAAGTTATCACTGAGGAAATCGGTCATTTGGTTGACACGTTTCAACAATAATGTCGCCGTTATCAGTGACACTTCAACTATGTACACCAAAGTTATGATTCGATTACCTTTTTAGCTTAGTACTGATATTTATATAGTATCTTACTAGTGAAAGGAAATTAAAACAAAATAAATACAGCCCAAAATGTTTTAATAATGTTTATTTTGAATATATTCCTCAAAATTAGTTGTTTTTTGAAATAAATCGTTAGAGGAAGTAAACGTAGGTTCAGAATATGTTTTTAGTTAACAAATTTTAAAATAAGAAACTTTTTTGTATTCCTTTACGAAACGGATTTACAATTGACACGAATAAAAAGGTACTAAAGAAAACCGTATACAATAATTGTTTCTTAAAACTTATTCTTGGCTGAATACGTTGTCTTCATTTGTAAAACTGGTTTTCAAAAAAGTTAAAGAAAGAAAACTCAATTTTGAACAGACAATTGGAATAAAAAATTCTTTTATGAAATTTTCAGAAATTATAGTTTCTGGCTTGACCATTATTTTGAGATTTTAAGGGTCTGCTCCAGAAAACGAGTAAGCAACCGGCGATGTCATCGCTTCACTCTATAGCCTTATCTAAACAGTGCAATTTCTGCAGCTGAGCGCTTTGACATTGCCTCATTTAAAACCATTTTATAAATCCATCTTTTGTAATTCAGATGGCTGCCACTACAGCAAACCCTTAAGTACCTCTTCGAGACCTTAGGGTGGGTAGTTATGTGGGTTAAAATGCCACAAAATGCTTTTAAAACCCATAATTTTCACATTAAAATCCTTGGGGGGGGGGATTACTTTACCCTTATGGTAAAACGATCCATTGTGTCAAATTTAAAGTTTTTAGCATGACTGAATTTAAAGTAACACGGAATCTATAGAACTTCCAAGATCATGTGATGTCTTAAAAAAATATATTTTCTTACTTAACCTACATTTTTCCATTTTGATGTATGTTAAAAAAGTCCACAGTTTTACCGCTTTGGCAAACAGTTTTTGGCACCCTTTCAAGCCCAACCCAAACCCCCTTCCGGAGGGTCGAAATTGGTAGACTTTTATCTACAATGTTTATGATCAAGAAATATGTAGACAAAGATCTCACCTGGATGTTTTAATCCTAACAAACGCTTTACTGAATTTTCATAGAAAAGATGAGATATTACAGTGACTCTTACGGTGAGTCCTAAGGTCGCAAATGATCAATGAGCACCGATCATGGTCCCCAGAACAATTTTTGGGGTGTCATTAACAACGGTATATATGTAGATATATAGCCTATATATATTTTTGAGTTCGCACATTTTACATCCGATTTGGCCCAACAAAAATCCAACAGCTGGAAGCACGTTTTTGACAGGAAGTAAAAATGTTTTTGAAATTTGTTGTACAAGAACGACACTTTTTTGGGTTTTATATAAAAAAATAGTTTTTAATGTAGGAGGTCTTTCTGCACATTTGAAATTTTACACGACATTATAAGCCCGTCTGGTCCCCCTAAAATCGATCAAAACGTAAAATAGACACCATAAAAGTGGTTAATGAGCACCGATAATGGCCCCCACAACACGTTTTGGAACTCCATTCTAAATTGTGTATATATATGTGTTTGCACTCTAACGGCCGCATTTTAGATTTGATTCAAATTTTGTACACACGTTGGTTTTCTAAGTCGCTTGAACTAGTTCGTTATCCAAAAAATCTTACAGGAAGCACATTTCTGAAGTAATGTGGATATAGTAATGTGCAAATAACAATGTAGTGTGCTGTTAGATATTACAAAAAATATTACAACTAATCCATTTGAGGGTTTTCCTAAATTTTCCTGTTGTCTGACGCACATTTGTATAATAGATTTTTGCAAAAAAAATTCAATTGCAGAAACTACTAGAAAAATGTTGAAATTACAAATCTCTTTTAGACGGCGATTTCTGTAAGAGTCAACCGATTGCCACTTTATTTATCTCGTTTTTATTGTTTACATTTGTTTACAAATCTTTTAACTTATTTATCAAATAAAAAAAAAATAATAATAATAATTTTATAATGGAAATAATGAGTAGAGTTGACATTTTACCACTGACTGTCAGTGCTGCCACAGCAACAATAGTGAAAAATTTCCCGGAACATTAATTTAAAAATGAGGATGTGTTTATTTGGTACAGAAATATTAAAATTTTCCCAACTCTTTTATAGTTAAACTCTTCACTTACCTGTTGCGAGTGTTGAGACTTGATGACAATAATTTTCTTTTCTTTCCAAACACAATGTTCTATCGTTAAAATCCCAATTTCTTAACTTAAAAGGTATTGCTTTAAAATTTGAGCAAAATGTTTTACTACAACATTCGCAGTTTTAAGTAGGTTCTCAAATTTCCCAACTTTTGGGTTTGGAGGGTGACCCCCTCCCCATACATATCCCCATGGCGAGTCTCTGACGAAGAGGTTTCCTCTACTGTATTTGAAAATATGCAGATACAACATAAAGATTTAATTACCTAAATTAGAACCATCTTGCATTAGCCTAATTACATCCTCTCTGAAAACATAAAAACATTTAACCTACTTAATAAAAAGTTCTACTATTTGTTCCCCATCAGACATCAGACCTTGCTCTGCCGGACATTGTATGTTTCTTTAATAACCGTCATTACAAAATTTCTTATTGGATTAACAAATGTCGGTACTGTATGTAATTTGGTCGATATGAATATTTAAGTATATTAAAAGAAGTTGTAGATTGATGAAGATGAACGTTCAACCTGTGTTTCACCTGTTACTATAACATTACCCTCACAGATGTTACAAAGTGAACGGGTGTTGTTTGTCGCATCTATGACACAATCTTTGAATATATTATCCTAAGTGAATGTAACTGATTGTAGTATGTTTTAAAATGTTGTTTTTAATTTGAAATGCGGGTATAAGAAAACTGTACAATATTAATTTTGTAGTTATTGTTACATAAACCATACCGTTCTGGCAATTTCACTAAACACCACTGTTTACCAAATCTTTTCTATATTTTAGAAGTGTGTTTTGCAACTGAACTTGTATATAACTGATGTTTTTGGCTTATTCAAATTAATACGGATGTTGATAGTTTGATTCGAGTATGAATTTTAATCGATTTTGTAATTTATCATAATTTCAATAAACTTCCGATTTCATCAAATCCAAAGTTTCGTAAGACAAGTTAGATAAAAGGTAAATTTCCCAAAAGCGACCGTGATGGTAGTGAAATCGTTACGAGCAGATATAAACCATATTACACCATAGCCGGGAAGAACCATTTGTAGGAACGTTGTTTGTCATGGCCGGTAGCCACCTTGCTTCTTTTTTTGTTTGATTCAGTTACAAGGGCATTAACCAAAAAGCTAACCCGTCACGCCGATTTGTAAACCGATACGATCGTTAGGTTGTACTTGTCGTATTGGGTGACAATTAATGGAAGGGAAAGTCTGAAGGAGCAGTTAACGAGCCGTAGGCGGGGTCATCGTTCTTCTAATATTGATTCGACAGCGCATCATGTAAAATTGAAAGTTATTTACTTATATTAATTGTGGTGCTGATTTTCAGGATATCTAAAGTAAAGATGAGCGCGATCGAATCTGTGAAGCATTTTCAACTTTCGCTTTTGTGATTGGTTTCGGTTTTTATATTTATGTTAGAGATTTTACGAAGGTAGACTAATACCACTAACTGCAAAGAGGAACTAATTATTATTGTGTAGAGTACATCGAAAGTGAAGGCCCTAGTTGAAGGTGTGCTCCAAACCGCTCTATTTCTGTTTTTCAGTAGACTAGTGATAACTCGAACCTCAACAACTAAGTTGAACTCAATATAAGTTAGAATTTCTTGATAACTCGATTTAGCCTAATAGCGAATTTCTATAGGAAAGATGAGCTATTGCAGTGACTCTGTGGTGAGGCCTAAGGTCGGGAGTAGTAAATGAGCACCGTTCACGGTCCCCAGAACACGTTTTAGAATATCATTAAAATTACCATGTATATATATGTATATACAGTATGTGTATTAAAGTGTTCGCACACTAACAACCTTATTTTATATCCGATTCAGTTCAAATTTAATACACATGTTGGTTTTTTAAGTCGCTCGGACGAGTCCGTTAGCTAAGAAAAATGCAATCTTCAGCATGTTTCTTGACCGAAGGTAAATTTTGAGATTTGCGTACTAGAATGAAACTTTTTGGGGTTTTATCTAACCAAATAAATATAGGAGATTATTCTGCATATTTTGTTTTTTCAAGACCTTTTTGCCCTTCTCGTTCCCCCAAAATCGATAAAAATGTAAAATACCATAAAAGTAACCTAAAGGTGCCATAAAAAGCGAGTTTGTCCGCTGCGAGCGAAGCGAATGTACTAATATATTTAGTACATGCAACAGCTATACATGATTATACTAATAATATACCAAAGAGTTAGCTGAAATCCTAAAACATGCAAACTTATTTTTGGAAATTCGCTCAACTCACTTCAGTGGTTTAGCTGCGCGATCGAATTTAAAACCCCCTTCACTTCCCTGTATCGTTTGACCTCATTTCCCCCTCTTTAGGTTCAATATAACTCGAATATTTCGGAAAAAAGTACAAGTTTCGATTTCATTACGTTTATGACTTGAAGTTCGGAGACGACTAGTTCTACACTTGACAGCTTTAAACTTCACGCGTTTAGGGCACATTATTTCTTATTTACTTAGTTTTTCTTCTTTAAGTTTATTTTTCCTTTACGTTATTCTTTCCGTCTTCATTGTAAGACATTGAATAAGGAGAAACGGAAAGTTATTAAGGCGGTAGATGAAGGCGTGATGAAAACAGGAGACATCGCCAACAAATTAGTCATAGCGGAAAACACTTTATCCATATCCTATTACTTTAAATGAGCAATTCTTGTATCTATCTTTGTATCTTTGTTTCTGTCGCGGATCTCGAAAACGGCTATAACGATTTTTATGAACATTTAATTATAGGGGTTTTTTGACGTCAGGAATCAAATGAGCTGGGTCTTATGTCTGCAAAATGCGTACAAACTCGGAAAAATGCGCATAAAGTTAAAACTCTGAACTTCTTTTTATACCACCTTTCAAGTCACTTGAAGGATAATAGATACAACTTCTTTTTATACTACCTTTAAAGTCACTAAGTATTCGAATAGATACATTATAGATACAATCCAGATGTTAAGCGATGCTCGGTCACCCAGGTATAAACGAGCCAAAGATTAGCGAGTTTTCTAATCTAATCTAATCGAGTAGGCCGAGGCGGGGTTGGGACGCGAAGCGTCCAGGGGCAGAGCCCCTAGTTCGTTTAAACCGAGATTATTATTAAATCTAAGGCTTATAACGTGATGCAACTGATGTGCTACGCCGTTATCTCCAAAAGAAATCTGACATGGACGAGAGTGTTGTTCTATCAATTTCAAATTTGGACTTTGTCACGACAAAAATCCATTCAATAAACCAGTGTAAAATAGATAATTTTTAAAAGTTAACAACAATATTATGTAAATAAATATTTTATTGTTTATCTGAAATAAAATAAAGTAATTTATGAGGATGTTTTGTTGAACACCCTGTACTTCATCACACGGGGCGGGGGGGATTATTACTTATGAGATAAATCGATATTTAACACGTAGGCCAAGTGATCCACCTTTGTAAGATGTATATTCGATTTTTAATACATGTATTGGTTTAAATATATAATGTACATTTAATTTGAATAAGTAGCCCATTTTTACGAGCAAACTGACTAATTAATGCAAAAAAGGGGCAATGATTTTGTGACCTCTATAACTCGAAGTTGGTAAGGCTAGGTATCTTCATTCAGTTCGTCGAAAAACTGATAGTTCGAATTTATTTATTTCCCCCTGGAATTCGAGTTCTCGAGAGTTGACTGTATTTTATGTTATTTCAATTCACCAAAATAAAAAATACTGAAATTGTAATAGTTTAAATGTTTTATTTTTAGTCAAATGTACAAAGTTGAAAACGTTAGCTTGTAACACACCTCGCCAGAATACTCTCGTAACGTTGCCGCCTTGGTGAAGATTTTCGAACATGGTGAAAAGGGATTGTTGCATGCTTCTAACATATCTATTTATACTTTCACAAAGCTCCACAATGATAGACTCATTTCGGAAGATGTTTTCCTTTATAACTTGAAATAACTATGAAAACAAAAGCATTTGACTCGCAGAGTCAATGTCAATCAGAGTTTGTACGTGAAAGACCAGATTTCTTTTATCTATATGTAAAAGCCAAATCCACTGACTCACTGATCACGATTTCTCCAAAACTACTTAACGGATTGAAACGAAATTTGGTATGTAGCTTCCTCTAGGGCCATAGGTGCTCTCTAATAAAGTTTTTTTTTTAAATTCGAAATTTAGGGAGGGTTTGGGGAGGTCAAAGTTACTAAATCACGATTTCTTTAAAACTACTGAACGGATTGGAATACAATTTGGTATGTAGCTTCCTCTAGGGCCGTAGGTGCTCCCTAAGAAAAGTTTTTAAAAAATTCGAAATTTTAGAGGGGATCAAAGTTACTAAATCACGATTTCTCTAAAACTACTGAACTGATTGGAATGAAATTTGGTATGTAGCTTCCTCTAAGGCCGTAGGTGCTGATAAGAAAGGGTTTAAAAATTTTTGAAATCTTAGGGGTTTTTTTTATGGGGGGGGTCAAAGTTACTAAATCACGATTTCTCCAAAACTACTGAACGGATTGAAACAAAATTTGGTATGTAGCTTTCTCTAGGGCCATAGGTGCTCTCTAATAAAAGTTTTCAAAAAATTCGAAATTTTAGGGATTGTTTGCGGTGGTCAAAGTTAATAAATCACGATTTCTCCAAAACTACCGAACGGATTGAAACGAAATTTGGTATGTAGCTTCCTCTAGGGCCATATGTGCTCTCCAAGAAAGGGTTTCAAAAACTTCGAAATTTTATTGGGGTTTGGGGGTCAAAGTTACTAAATCACGATTTCTCCAAAACCACCTAACGGATTGGAATAAAATTTGGTATGTAGCTTCTTCTAGGGCCCTAGTTGCTCGGTAAGGAAGCGATTTAAAAAATTCGAAATTTTAGGAGAGGTTTGGGGGAGGTGTCAAAGTTACTAAAAATCCCCATAAGAAATACATAGTGTAATTTATATTCATTGATATAATATATACTTGTTAATATACATTTAACTTTGGTTTGTCTATCCGTGCAAAGCCGGATCGGGCCAGCTTGTACAATAGATAGTCTAGTTGGGAAATGACTTTTCAACAAAACTATTGTATTAAAAATAGTCGTAGATAATTCAATTACTTTTATGGTATTTCGTTTTCTTTAAAATTTGCATAGTTAATAAAATTATCGGTTTTGATGTGACGGTAAAAAAGTATTTTGAACAAAGATTTTCGAATTACTACTCTTTACCTGAATTTCTGAACCACTGTCGTGTTTACATCTGACAGGTGAAATTACTTTCAGATTGTTTAAACCACGAAACGACTCGCTACAAACAAACCTAAACGCATCACGGCCAAAGTTAGATTTCGTGAGCCCGCAACGCATTACGATTGCAAATATAATCTACACGTTACACGGATACACAGATACACGAATAGGGGAGATTACTTTAATAATCGGTTAAATCTGTGCTGTAATGGCTACGATTAAATATGGCGGACAGAAAGGAAGGGCTCTGGTAGTCATGCACCATGTAAATTATGCAATTACAGTGTAACGCTGGCAAATATGCAAATTCCCGGCAAGTAATTATTGCCGCTATTTATGCATCTCTAATTGCCCTTCTAACTGGAGTTTCCTTTGCCGAGCTGTGATTGGTCTGCGAAGCCGAGTCGACAATCGATTATCACATTAAAATCTTGTTCTTACAAAAGGCTTTATTTTTTTGAATTCTTCTTTACCAGTTTCGTTTAATGTAAGTGATGTTGAGGCTAAAATGCAGTTTGCAGAGTACCATTGTTACCCAACTAATATATAGTATATATATATTTAAGCTGTAGGAGACTAGTATCTTTTTAATAATTTAGTTAAAGTTTCAAAGTGTAATAAAGAAGTCGTTTTGAGGAAAAAAGTATATTTTAGTATATACAAATAGTCAATTATAAAAATTATAATATACAGGGTGGTGCAAAAATCACTTGACAGTCGGTAAAAAAAATCCTATAAAAACACATTGACAGCAAGAATACAATAGTTTTAGCTCGTGATGTTGGTATTAAAAAAATATTGATAATTAATTATGCGCTTGAACAAAAAAATTGTAAATAACAGTAAGTATTGTATTATTATTTAGTACTTGCCTTAGCAATCCTTTTACAGTTACACTTAATAATACAAATGTTTTTGTAATCATTCGGATGATGCCTAAAGATGAAAAGGTGAAGCAGCTGTAAACGAGAGATAAAACTTATAAAAGGGTTGCTAAGGCAAGTACTAAATAATAATATTATATTAATAGCAATCGGATATGGCTACACATAAAATAATGGAGTAGGGTAAGTATTGTCTGTAATAAATTAAATAAATTCAGTATTTGTTTAATGCAGTGTCAAGTGTTACTTCCTTGTTTGAGGTTATTTAAAGCTGTAAAGTTTTTAAGACTCTATAGAAAGGTTCTATGGTAGTGCATTACTTTCGCTCATATGAAACATGTCGTTCCGGTGGTCCTGGTTTAATGCGAACTGCTGCAGAGTTTCAAGAAATATTTCACAAACAGCAGCCTCTTCAAGTAGACCTAATGATAAGTGTTGTTGACATACAGGTAGTGTTTTGACTCAGCGTAAATGTTGTGTAGGCCAACCAAAAATGGTCACTACGAATGTCCTGCAGTCACCAAAAAGAAGCTTTATCAAGCAAAAGATTTTGGTAGGATTTACATTAATTTAGAAGTGGCTGAATATTGCGCCTATTAAGGAAACAGTGAATAGTTACTTGTCTCATGTAATAAGGGTAGGTAGTGTCAAAAAGTGTTTTATACAGCAGTTTTAAATAATTAGATTGTTTCCAATAATACTAAACTTAAATGATTCTGCTTCTACTAAGAGAGTTATGCATTTGTTTGACCTTCTACAACTAAGGGTTACAATTATCAAAAAGATTTAGAAAAAAAGATGTTGTCCAGCAAGTTTAGAAGGTTTTCTTTCTATGTATATTTTATGTATCAGACTGAAAATCATTTTTGCAAAATTACGGCCTTTATCGTGCCCATAACAAGTTTGGGGACCATGAAACGAAAAACTAGGTAACGATTTTAAGGAAGCCGTGCTGAGGCAACAACAGCAATAGTTTCTTTCATCGATGTGTACTTATTACTTGAATTGCATGCATTTTTTATTTCAAGTTTAAACAACATAGTAGCACCTGTACAAAAAACGGTTTTGTGATTAGACAATTTGGTACAGGATATTTGGTAGTTGCTCCTGGAAAATAAATCTAAAGCATTGCTTATTTCTGGCTAAACTTAGTAAAATCTCTTTATTTATAGTACTTAGTTATGCACTTTTAATTATTAATTTGATTGGAAATTATTACTGAAACCAACGAACCATCTGTGATTGACACTTAACTGGTTACAGACTATAAAATTTCAAATGTGAAAAAATCTACATGGTCATCATAGTTAGGGGTACAAACTCATCAATTTGTTTTCTTGTTAAAAATTTTAAATTAGTAGATGAAATAATAACAACAACAAAATATATAGATTGCTTTCCATTAAACTGTATAAAATTGGAATACAAATTGCATGAGATTCACGCGATAGAAGTGAAACTTCTTAGGTACTAGAAAATTTTACTTTAAGCATTGATCTCTTTATGCATTAAGTTAAAAACTTTAGTTTAAAACTATCACCGAAATTTCGCCTTTTAATCGTGCGTGGAACATTTTCATTTTGACAATTAATTGTGTGCATTAATTTTTCCAGAAATCGTTTTTACAATTTAGGCGTACAAAAATTAGTGAATGTAAGATTAATTATTGCAGTATTACTATTCGTGCGTCTTTCTGGAAAAACGGTCGACTTGCCTGAAGAAAAGAATTCAACACGTTATAGGATTTTAATACAATTTTCCAATCCAGTTCCCAAGCCATCCGCTCGCACCGCTGGCGCTAACGCAGGCATGACGTTTCTCGATGTCGTGCAACGAGGCATCGTAACGTCTTCAATTATTTACTCGTTTCTTTTGTTTTGTTTATCTTGGCGAAAACTTTCTCTAACGTCTGATTAGCAATTGATAATGTGCTTGTAGTTGTCATTGGTATTTCATAACAATTGGAAATATAAATGGGATAGTTTTGTGTCCTGTAATCGTGCTTGGAAGTTTGATTAGTTTTAGTGTAGCAAACACAATATTTACATAACTGTAGCAATTGTTATGGGGGGGGGGGGCAGTTGCCTCCAATATTATTTCAAGTAAAAATATGAAAAGCACATTTTTTTTTATTGCTGTCTTTATATTTTTTGCTTTTTGTTGTGTTGTAGAAGTACCAATTATTATTTTATTCCTGCATTTGTTTTACTTTTGGGAGTGCTCAAAAATAGTAGTATAACCTAATACACTACAATGTCTGTTCAATTTTATAGAAAAATCTACAAAAAGTAATTGAGTTTTTGAATATATTGGAGAAAGTTCTCAATCATTTCTGCCCTAAAACTAGATAATGGACGGAATTTGCAGTTCAGATTATGTAAAATTTGTTCTAGACAACTTTGACGCAATTCACAACTTTGAGAGAAATAGCAATCAACGACTCTGCTCGAGGTGGTGAAGCCAACTCTCTAGTAAAATTCATAGAGGGTTTTATTCTTCTGGAAGTGCGTAAGGTAAAGTTGTACAGAAGTGGTAACGCATTCAAGAGACTCGGGGATTACATTTAGGGATTGAGGACATTATCGCCACCATTGCAGGAACACGTTCTCACAGTTCTCTTTTTATACTGTATTAATAGTGTTTGTGTATTACTTGCAGATAACTTAGAGGGTGGTTATATGGGTAACGAAATTAAAAAGTTTTTATAAACATTGTCAGAAGTTGCTTTTCTTACCTGCAATCTTGTTTTTTACTAATTTATACTGCTAGAACGGATGAACCGATTAAAATGAAATTTGCCCGGAACTTACAACAGAAATATCTAGTTTGGAAAATCATCTATTTGTTACAGTAATTCGTTTCAAAACAGAAACTATATTAGACTTTAAATGAGAAAAACTCTAAAAACATTTTTTATAAACCTCTATCTACTACCAAACCGGTAGCTCCATGTCTTCGGTGTTATTTTTTTAATTTTAAAATTGGCAACCATTCCTTTTAACGTGTGTTTTTATTTAGAATAGATTACGGATATGTTGTCGCCATAGATTTTGAAACGTCGCAGGTTTAAGAATTTGTTTGGTTCTTACTAATAAAAAATTATTTGTTAAAATTTTTATTAAATGAATGAAACCGTGTAAAATCTCTACATAATAAAATTCTCGAGAACCGCTTAATGTATTTTGATGAAGTTTTGCCTTTCTTGAAGATTTTGTTCTATTAAGGCTTAGGTGAACGAAAAATTACCATGGATGCAAAGGAATTGACCGACTTTTGTACAAAAGTTGAAGAAACAACATTTTCCTTTTGGATGCAAAAATATTTACAGGGAATTAAATGACCTAGAATGTAAAAAGGCTCTTCTTTGTGCATATGAGACAGAAAGTATTAAATTCTGTAACGTTTATAAGTTGTATAAGTTTTTGGGTAGAAATCTTAAAAGATTTTTTGTGTAAATTGCCAGATAAAAATAACAAATGAATAACTGCAGATACGATCGGTGAAGATTGGCATAGACATTAGAATGAATTGAGCGTAACTATGATATACATTGCGAATTTGGTTTTTGTAAGATGGGAGAAGGCTTTGCAGACAAAGCAAAGAAATAAGCCTAGGAAGGAAAATTTAAGGAGTCGTGGAGTCTAAAGAAAGAAGCGAAGGCGTTGGATACCAGTAGGATAGGGTTACGAAGCGTTGTAGTTGTTCAAATCCCGGTGAAGAATAGTTAAAGAAAATAAAAGTTCTGTTTCCTGTAAGGTGAGTGTCTCATTTATTATTATTTGCTATGTACTAGTAAGCGCTTGAGTGCTTATTTATTTATTTTTTATTCACAAGTTACACTGTAATCATACATAATACAATCCCATTTAGATTTTACATAAACACAAAACAAAAGATAATACACAACAAGAATACTTCTTTAACTTAATGATAGCATAAATTATACATACAAATTACTACAGACTCAATAAACAGTACAACAGTGTGAACACATTTAGGGGTCTCCTAGGCAAACTCCAGTTTGAGACTTCCATAAAAAAGATCAAAAACAATATCCAAATTGAGAGTTTGGTAGTGTCCTAACTTAACCATAAGAAACAAGCAAATAATATGTGATTTTTTAACTAACGATGATGACCAAGTTGATGAAACGTCGTTTTTTCTATCCAAATATATAATTTAAACTGGTAAGTAAAATTGCATAAGACCTGTGAACTTCCTACTATATATTACAGTATATCAATGTAATTAATAAGCTTCAATGTTGTGAGAAAATTACTGAAACAGACAAATAATTTGAAAAAAAAAATCAGGCGTGTAAAGTAAAAAAAAAATTGTTTATTTAGAATACACAGCCTAGCTGAAAACTTTCAATTTCCCGACAGTAATCAACTGTTTACTCTAAAAACTTTAATTTAGCATGCAGCATATTTTTCTGCGGCATATTTCCACTACGGCGAATTTCATTCTTTAAATGAATTTGTGCCATTAATTTTTAGGTTAGGATTTTCTTTGCTCAGTGGCGGCTCGTAGCTAAAACTAGAGAAGTTGATACACCAGACTTTTTTTTAGCCTTTTTGTTAAAATTGTGTAAAGAAAACAAACTTTCAGGAAAATGTATTCGGAAAACTTATAAAATCCTAAAAGAACCAAATCAAATATATTTACTTACTTTAATCTAAATTGTTACAACTTGGGCTCGTTATTCGTTTAACAATGAAATCAATTAATCTTGTTTTAATTTGCGCGATAAGATCAATAAACGAAGTGTCGCGTTCCAATCTGTTCACATGTCTGATCAAATGTTCAGTAAATAAATTTGTTCCTTCTGAAATCATAGCGTAATTGCCACACTTGGAATCAAAACTACCTTCCACTAGCACGCCTGCAGCAGCACTGTGGTAGCGACATTGTCCTTTCTCTCTCTCGCCTACAGCTTCACATGTAGGCACTATCACAATAACCAACATGAGAGTCAGACAGACTCTCACAGACGTCATCACTGATCAGACTCAGATGGAGTAGAGAAGGACACTGTTCTAGCGAATGACTTCTCGGAGCGCCAGGATTCCTCGGCCAGCGCCGTTTAGGAAAGTGTCAGCGATTTATTCCTAGTTAACTACTCATGTTATAATCTGTTTTAGCCTTCGATCTAGGGGAACGTGTGGTACCTACTACTATTTCTGTGCTTGTCACTAACACATTTCTGTTTCAGCGAGTTTAGATTGACTCTTGCAGTCACTAGGGATTTTCCCTAGGCGCAGCTACTCCCTCCCCTGTGAGCAGTTTGGGGAGTGGGGGGGGGGGGGGGGGTTTAGTGAGTATTGTGTCCGAGCGGTATCGGATCGAGTCTCACAGGCCTTCTCTAGCCAAAATGTCTGCGTAAGAGTTTTTTTGGGGGTTTTTGTCCAAAAAGGGGGTTGTTTTTCATAATTATTCAAAACCTTTTATCATGCATCTATACAGGCCTAAATGACAAGTCCCATGCAAATTTTTTCAGACATACATACAGACATACATACATACAGACATACAGACATTTTGTAAAAACCACTTTTTTGGATTCAGGGGGTCCCAAAACGGATATTTCCACAAAAATCTCAACATCGATTTTTTTACGATCACTATACTTTTTCTATACTATAGTAGGAAGTAAAAAAGAACTCATATTAAATCTTATTGATAATATCAAGTGTAAATATGGGTGCTGTTGTTCCACAGTGTAGGCCCTATATGTACGTGAACCATCCACCACTGGTCGTGCTAGTACATTTCTTCTTTATTATGACGCACGTTGTTTCGAAAACGTAATTAATCGATTTAGACATTTAATATTAGTCCTACTTACAATCTCAGCTTTAAAGTTATGATTAATGCTACATACATAAAAATAATCTATTAAGCAAAATTGGTTGAACAATAAAGCGAGGAGGAAGTCAAAGAAGGATTTGGCGGAAGAAACAAGCTAGACGTTCCCTTAGGTTAAGATTTAATTTGAGACAAGGTTGGCTCGAAGTATTTGTGATGTTAATCGTATGTTCAAATCTTCCAAATGTTGGACGTTTGTCGTTGAACATAGAGTGAAATATTATCTAGTTGACGAAGCTACCGCTTCAGCGTTCAGGCCGTGCCAATGCGACTATTCCTATTTGTACACAATCGCAGTTTATCAGCAAGCACGAAGATTTGCCTTGCGTGACTTGGCAGCGGTAACGCCCTGCAGTAGCTAACCGTCGAGTTAAACTTTCAGGAACAGTCCGACTAATAATACTGCTTCCGTAAGACCTCGTTCTTAGGATCAATAAAATTATAATTTACTCGGGACAAACTGTACTCGACAATTTTATTATATGGTACGTCA
>JAGFPH010001333.1:149763-202859 GCA_018207615.1 Philaenus spumarius | reverse complement strand
TTAGGGGTTGTTACAACCCTTACAGGCCAAATATTTTAAAATCCGTTCTTCCTATGCCTCTAGTGCCTAAGAGCAATATTTGTACCAAATTTAAAGTCCCTAGGTGGTATGGTTTTTGAGAAACTGTGGTCAGTCAGAACTACCCCTAAACCCCCAAAACTACCCCTAAAAATTTGAATATGAAAATGAAATTTCTTTAGTTTTCCTATTTACACCACAAAGTATACACATGCCAAATTTCATCTCTATAGTTTCATGGGAAGTGGGAGAATTAGTGATGATGAGTGAGTGAGGGCTTTGCCTTTTATATATATAGATAACGTATATAATTAAAAAAAGAAAGCAGTTCCGCTACTGCTGACAGAAGTGAAAACTGTAATGAATATAAATCGTTGATCGTATTGGTTTAATCTGAAATTTGATTATTTTAACACTAACAAGTAAACTATTTTAACACAACTTACGAAATGAAGAAGCACAATCTCCATTTCAGTGGTACTACCAATAAACTACGGTATTTTAAAACAACTTGCAAAATGAGGAAGCTCAATGTCTATTTCAGAGATATTACCAAGTAAACTATTTTAACACAACTTACAAAATGGGGAAGCTCAATGTTTATTTCGTAGGTATCACCAAGTAAACTAATTTAAAACAACTTACGAAATGAGAAAGCATAATGTTCATTTCAGAGGTATTACCAAGTAAACTATATACTCTGCTATATACACATGTGTCCTGTATCGCCTATGTAAAGTAGAACGTGACGGAACACTAACAAGTAAACTATTTTAACACAACTTACGAAATGAGGAAGCACAATGTCTATTTCAGAGGTATTACCAAGTTAACTAATTTAAAACAACTTACGAAATGAGGAAGCACAATGTTCATTTCAGAGGTATTACCAAGTAAACTATATACTCTGCTATATACACATGTGTACTATATATGTATAGTAGAGCGTGACGGAAAAATGCTTGAATGTAAAATCCGATTCACCGCCTTCAAAATGTTTTGGACGCGGTGCGCCTATAGAAGTCCTTATTTAAACAATTTTAAAAATAGGACTACAGTTTTATAAAGTTATATCTAAATAATCCTTATAATTTGATATTGTATTTACGAAGTTAAAAATCCCCTCGGCATTGTTAGTTAGGCCTACAATAAAGTTTGTTATTTTCAAATGGTATTTTTTTAAATCATGTATTTCTGATGTATATTTAAATAATCTTCCTGTGATTTTACACTCGGCTCACTAGTACATAAGAACAAAGCGTAAGCAATTAACTAGTTAGTAAGACCAATAATTTATTAAGTTGGACGCTGTTACCCTTTGTTCTATAGTTTTACATAAGTTCACTCTTGACGTTTTTTATACAAATTTACGGTTTCGAGTTATTTCATTTAAAGTTTTTAAATTACGCCAATTTTCAATCGGTTTATTGAAGCAAGTTCGTTGCCTTTATGTTGCCGAGTAGTGTGGTAAATGTAAGCACGGTTAAGTCGATCTCGAGATAATATAAAATATTTAGTAATTCATGGTGGATAGTTGGCAAAAGAAGCGTTTCAGGACTTGTGTTTATAGGAAACATTTTTTCGATTAACCTAGATTTAACGGAAGACAAACAAACTCAAACGAATTTATTTCAGACTTAGACGGTATTGTGAACGAATAATTAAATATAGAAAAACAAACCAGCATTACGAAAATCAAGAATATCTGTTCTACGAGAATGCTGCTTGATATTGGGCAGTTGATTAAGGACGACATCACAACATAGGACGAATTCCGAAATAAATTCCTAATCAAGTTTTGAAATAGAGACGTTAAAAATGGCGCAAGGCAGTTGGAAAGATACCGGAATGGAGAAAAGCTATCCCGAAACGAATGTACATCGAGAGGACACTCACCATGATTCCTCAGCCCCTTGAAAAGGACATCATCTCCATCTTGACGATCAAGAGAGTATAGAGGGTACACCTTCATTAAAGATTTTGCTGCTGTCCTACAGTTGGAGGTCATTCGGGAAATGCAAAAGTTTACATTAAATTTAAAATCATAAAATTTGAGAGTTACACAAATAAATATTTAAGATTATGTTTCGAAACGAGGAAGGGGTTATTCACATTTAAGAAAAATAGCGTTTGTTTTAAAACAATCAGATTCGAGATAGTCGTGGTATAGTGTTTTAATAAACCATTTTTGTGAGTAAATTATTACCACTACTTTGGTAAAATTGATATATTTGATTGCATAATATGACCTCTGTTATCAATTTATTATTTACAAGTCTAAATTTGCCTAGATAAGGAAAGGGTAATTTCGTTATATTTTAATTCTTTACGGACTTGAGCGTGAGAGACATGTCACCTTGACATCAGGGATATGCATATTCACGCTAATACACAACATTTAACTCCCGCGATTACGCTACCTACATACATTATCCAGCTTTTTATGCCTGTTTAATTTCCATATAATTATAAGTTAACATCCTACGTTCGTAATCTTTTCCCAGATAAAAGTAATAAATTTAAAAGAAAAACTCATTTAAGGCGACCTTAAATAGGGCGAGCGGATCGATTAAGCGGACTTTTACTGATTTCTTATTGGACTAGAGCTCTACCAATAAAAACAAAGCGAGTTGAGTTTCCTGAATATGCTTGCGTGAAATTATACGGCTTAACGTTCAACCGGGAATTATTAACGGCGTAGGCGGTAGCAATGTTGGCGAAAACTAAGAGATTCTCACAAGTAGTTGTTATTTTTAACCTTTTTAAATGTAAATCTGTTTAATGGGAAACATTATTATAGCGTATTAAATAAAAACACCGAAATCAATTAATTCCAAATATGATTTAATTTTACATTTTGCAATTAAATACTAACATCATAACCATCCTTATTTTTAAAAAGTCCCTCTAATAGGTATCCACTTCTTTAAGAAACACCCCTTGTAATTAGGCTCCTCTATTTTGTCTACACAATCGTCTCGAGCCTAACTTAATTAAACTTTAATAAATTTATAATTTAGTTTTTCTTTAGTAATAAGTATTTAATTTTCTAAATTTAAGTTACATTTTATAATTCATGTGTCAAAATAAACAGTAGGCCTATTGGTGTTAGAACAGCTGATTACACTGTTAATTGTTACCAGCCCAAGTTGCTTATTATTACTTTTTTGTTTGAGGTTAGTTAACGCTGTAACAGTTCTAACAGGGAAAGGTTTCATCATTATTTTCGCTCATACGGAACAGGTCGTTTCGGTGGTCCTAGTTTGTTGTGAATTGCTGTAGAGTTTCAAGAATGATTTCACAAACAGCCGCCAAGTAATACCGTAATGATAACTGTTGTTGACAAGTTCCGTCGTACGAGAAGTGTTTTGGCTCCGCGTCAAGTAGGTCGTAAAAAACGGTCACTACGAATAAAAACCCTGGTAGACTTCTCCAGCAAGAACTACAATCTTTCTGTTACGAAAGAAGCATTCACCGGACATCTTTAAAACTGAACCACAGTAATACGTCTTTGAGAAGAATGTTTAAAAATTTTGGTGGATTCTTATGTAGAACAAAAACTGGTCAATCTTCAAATGTAAGGGACAAAGAAGGCAGAGTTGTTTATTGTGCCTCAATCTCAATGTTACTAATGAACTATGAAAACCGTTTGTGCTACGAAATGTATGGTAGTCAGATGAAAGTCGTGTACACTTAAACATATCCTTAACAAGCAAGCCAGACGTTTTCTTGGATTTTAACATTCTGTTGAAGTCACAACATAGTGAGCGCGTTAACAGTATAATGCACTGAATCAGGTAGACGCATACTAGGTTCGTAATTCGTTGAAGATGATAACGGGAGTGTTGTTACTGTAAACCAGGTACGTTACACATAGAACTTATTGCAAGAGATCTCAAACAGTTTTGCCATTTTAGAAATATAGACTTTGGTTCCCAGTGGTTCCGGCAAGATGGTGCCACCAGTCTTAAAAAAAGTTTGGCAACCACCTGATTTTCCGAGTTATAAACTTTCGGTACCATCTCACTCCCCCGACCTTTCACCATCTGACTCTTTATTTGTGGGGAATGATGAAGGAAAGCATCTTTCGAAATGAGACAACGACTGCCATTGAAGTCGTACTTCGTGAAGAAATAATTAAACACGTTAGAAAAAGCAACAACTTTTCACCAACATATACGAAGATCTTCAACAACACTACAAGACTTAACGGAGGGCATGTAGAACATGTGTGTTTCTCAAACTAAAGTTTTAAGCTTACTTTTATTTTTTATATTTGTTAAAATCAAAATTTAAAAATGATCCAATTAATTACAACAGTAAGTTACTGTTTATGTGAGCGCATACTGTACTATAGGAACTTCCATCTCGAAGTAGCTTCAACCACACGTTGCTGCTAGGCGTGACAAATTACTGTCACAGAAGGTCTGAACTTTCAATACATCCGGCATGTATTGCTCATTTCATCCTT
The DNA here is from genome assembly GCA_018207615.1 of Philaenus spumarius. Lineage (NCBI taxonomy): Eukaryota > Metazoa > Arthropoda > Insecta > Hemiptera > Aphrophoridae > Philaenus > Philaenus spumarius. The sequence continues at coordinate 198,370 of JAGFPH010001333.1, read as the reverse complement.
TACATTTTTGATCGATTTATAACTTTACCCTCTGTCATGTTAAATTGACTTTCTAATATTTCTCTACAGATATATTGATTCCCTTTCCTTCGACGAAGCTGATAATTTAAACTAACAGATGCCTCGAAGGTGACAACCGGACAGAAGCTACGCTGTACTTATTGTGTAATACAGTCGTTTATTATTTCGACAGACATTACAGCGATAAAATAATTCACAGTACAGATATTGGTCAATGTTTTGATGGTATGATATTGCAGCTGCCTAATAGGTGATATTAGTAACCGAGAAAATAACAGTTTCAGTTAATTTGACAATAGTTTTATTGAATTGGTGACGAAATGAATCCACAATTCTGTATTTTTTGTTATATTCCTTATTTCCAAAACTTTTAATCCATGTAATAGTTACGATTAGAATCAAGTAGAAGTAAATATTAAGGCTAGGCAGACCCAGCCACCATCTTGAATTTCAACTCCCATAAGAGCAATGTTAAACGGGTAATAATATTACTGGAGTAATAATGATCAGAAAATTATTCTGAATGTGTCATTTTAAAGGTTAGGGCAGTCCGAATGTGGATATCTTTTAGTTTCTAATATTTGTTTTTAACTAAATTTATTCTTTGACTTAACACGAAATCAAAGTTTGTGAATTTGTCTTATTCAATAACGAAGATTTAAACATTTTTAAGAGACCACCACATTCGAAGTTTAATTACCTTTCAAATAAAAGTAATTTAAATAATTTTGGATAATTCATGACGAAAAAATCCACGTTATTGAGTACGTGCTAAATTTGTGTCTCTACTCTAGTGTTTAGCCTGCACTCTTGTGGTTATCACATCAACTAGTTGCTCGTGGGGGAATAATGGGAAATTAATATATCCGTTAATGTTCAATGTGTGAGAGAAAGATGTATTTAATAACACATTGCCTACTACCATAAATTGTCACGCATGCACATTTCAGTACTTTTACAGTCAGTGGTACATCTGTAACCCTCTAATTTCCGCCTTTATGAAGCTATACAATATTTGCTAGTGGAGCAATGAAAAATTAACAAACTCTGCCTCTTAGATTTAACTATTGTTAAATAAATCTAGTCACAATAGTATGAAAGACGATTGACCAGTACTGGACCAGGAAGATCCTTCGATGGTCAGAACCTTCTGAACAATTCTAGATCATTCTGGAAGAATCTATAGCATTCTGAAATATTCCAGAACATCCTCTTTTTAACATTCTTGGGGACATACAAATTTGTTAACAATATAATTTCACTGTGCACTACCCTTAAAAACAGTCCTCCGAGGTCTTACAGACACTGAAAGAGTTGGCATCATTAGTCTTAAGAAAAAATTAAACTCCAGTAGTGCCTCAAGGGGTAATTTTTACCCTTCAACATGTTTATAGGTACAATTTTATTAAAAATTGGTAAGATGTATTACAGCTCAGTTTATTTTTCCAACAAAAATAGCTGCAGGATTTGAAATTTATAAAATGAATTCTAATATAAAGTATGTATTTTTGCTAATTTTATTACTAAATGCTTACAATTTTCAAGTGGGAAATTAATTTTTTGGATAAAATATAGTTTTAATATATATTTGGAAATAATCAGTTTCCGAGGTTATAGTATAGGATGATAAAATAACAACAATAAAATCAAAGTGACATATTTATTAGATTTTGAGAAAATGCTAAAAAAAACTTTCAGAAGACAACGAAAGACATACATGTGCAATAAATATTAGGGGCCTACTACTGAAGTAGTACACCCCAGCCTAGCTGTATTTTTGAAGGTTGTTCTTCTTCTTCCTCCTAAAAGTGGCCTCCCAATTTTATTTTCAAATTGTTTTTTGTCTGTATAATTTTTTTATCAACTTCTTCCTGTTCACATTTTTCAGCATTAGCGATTCGTCTCTGGTCCAGCTTTCACTTTCCATCGATTAGTTGTTTCCCCGGTATAAGATTTCATCTCATAAAAAGTGTACATTTATTATTGTTTTCATAATTGAAAAAATAAACTGCTTTATGTAGGTGTACCAAATTTTAATGTATTTAACCTTATAAAAATTTGTTGAAACATAATTCCAGATTATATTGTTTATGAATTTTTTAAACATTTTGTGTCCATCAATACGCTTTTCTAGTGCGGTGGGTCTAACAGATCTTGAATATAGGTTTTATTAAGATCATTTTGTGTTCAGGCAGATGAAAATGTTTTTTGTTGTTAAATATAAACCCAGCTATATTTAACATAATATATGACATGTAGAGGTTTTAATTAAACCAGTTTGGAAGGCTACTGCTGTCACGAAGAAATTAACTTGCACGAAATTTGAACCAAGAGAATTATATTTTTTTGCACTTTATTTAAATTTAACACATAATACTAATATAATATTTAAAAAGGATAATTTAGACTATAAAATAAAACAACAGACAAAAAGAATGCAGTTGTGGTAATGCGACAGAAGAGAAAACAGCCACGAATATACATCGTTTGCTGTTTATATTGGTTTAGTCCGAAAATTGATAAAATTATTTTTATCTTGTCCCATTTAAAATTGAAGCCTACAAAAAAAGAATATAACACAAACATATTAGTCTAAAGTCAAATAATAATAAAAATAACAACTTACATAATAAGAAAGCACAATGTCCACTTCATCGGTAGCTATTGAGTTTAAACTTTTGATTTTATCAATGCCTATTATAGTTCGTCAATTTCTTTTTCTTTTTCGATCAGCTGTTATTTAAACTTCTGGTTTGGTACGTGTGTTAACCAATGAAGAAGAAGAAATCATCGAAGAAATAAAATTCGCAAAGCGTCTCACTTTAAGTGCTTTAGCCTGGTCTTATATTTTCCCTTATCCAAAAAGTGTTATGTGCGCCTAAAGAATTTTTCACTTCAAAAACAAAAAAGATTATTTTTATTTTTTAAAGAAACCCCTTTAAATAAATGTTTTTATTTAAATTAAAGGAAAATACACAAAATTTAAAACGTACAGAGCCTTCTTTACAAAAATAGTGAATTATTAAAACAGGAAGTAGACAGAGAGAAAGAAGGACTCAGAGTGAGAGCGGAACGCAAGATACTGTTACATCTTACTTTAAATTAAATTAAAATTCAATAACGATTAAACCTAAAAAACACTATCTGCTTGTGTAGTTGAAGCACGTGCTACGTGATATTTCTATGCATAATAATAAAGCTCATCAAGGATGCCATCAAATTATTTGAACATCTCGTCCACTAAGTGACTACAGCTTTCCAAAAACATTAAAATTACTTATCAATTGTAGGACTAGTCCGTTAGCCGACCAGGTGATAATGTCATACGTTGACTTTACCACAATAAAACAATAACTCGACCAGGTGCTTCGTCTCACCTGCTTCGGGATAGTTCGGGTGAAATCGGTCACCCAGTGCCGGTAGCTCTTTATAGAATTTGCTTTCTGTGTAATTAAAACTCAATTAATATGTTTGATTAATAGGAGCGATGAAAGGTAGGTACGCAACAAAAGAAGTGCAAGGAACTGATTTCGCTCCTGTACGTTTAAGTATTGGAATGAACTCTTGTTTAGGAATATTTAACATAATTATTTTATAAATAATAATTATTTGAATGGAACCAACATTTTAAATATACCTCGTTTTCAAAAAGGACAAGAAACCATACAATCATATCTATTATCACATTTATAATTCCACATAGATTAATAACCCCATGCAGATTGTTCTGCAAATTTGTGATTGTGAATTTTTAAGAATTATGAAAATACTGTACTTGTAAGATGTAAAACGTGGGGCGCATGCAATAGATAATTGCACTAATCATTTTATTGCACTGCAAATTTGAACTGATGTGTTGTGAGTTCTCAACGACAGCTACTCTCTACACTCCTTACTATTATCTACTGCAAGCGTCCCACATCTTTTGTTTTAAATCTTACAAGTAGTTTAAAACTAAAAAATTCACAATCACAAACTTTCAAGACAATCTGTATGACTTTAGGAATCTGTATGGGGCTAGGAAACATTATTTTATACGTTTCCGTCCGTTTGAAAACAGTCTTGTGTGTATGAAGTTTTGCAATCGATTTTAAACGTCTCGATAAGATTATGAAAGAGGCCTGTGCGTACTCAATTTCAGGTTTATTTCAGTTTCTTTTCACCTGCTCATATCTGAAATAGAAATTGCAGGTTGTAAGTATTTCGATCAAATTATTTTATTTCAGAAAAGTACCACTTTTAGTTTTATATACAAATTAAACAAAATGATCTCGAATTTTGAAAAATTGGCTCAAACTAAAAATAGTCACTGACATGACCCATTGTTCTCGATCGGAAATAGTATATTTGGTAGTAGTTTACTTTAACTGTAAATAAATCAAAATAGTTGTCCCTTAGTAAAAGATTTTGACACAGGGCAGAATTTTGAATTGCGTAAAAAATACGATATAAATAATAGAAACGCATTTATATAATTTTAAAGATATGGGCCTGTGATTTTCGGGAAAGAGAGCCGATTTTCCGGGTTTGGGAATCGTGATTATTTTGGCTCCTTTCCATGATGAAGGGAAGTGACCTGTTCGCATGATTCCATTAAAGATATTTGTTATGAGTGCTACCGTAGTAGCTGGGATGTTGCGAAGCGAGGTGTTGCTCACGTTGTCTATGCCAGGTGCTTTACGTGTAGGGAGTTTGCTAATGAGACTTGCTACCTGGTCGCATTTGAAAGGGTCGGGGAGAGGCCCCATGGGACAAGCTAGAAATTTTTCGAGAAAATTTTCCACATGTTCTATGTGGTCATCATCATAGATGCGTGCGTTTGGAATGAATTGGTCTTGGAGTGAATCAGCGAACGTTTCAGCTCTGTCCGCGGGTGTGTAGACTACACCATTACGTCCATGAAGAGGGTGATTGGGAGTTTTTGTTGCTAGGAGCTGGCGATTTAATTTCCATAGGGACCCGTTTTCTGGAGTTACTGTTGATAGGAATAGGTCCCATTCATCCTCGGTATGGGTGGCTAGTAGCGACTTTACTAGTTGGGTTTGGGCGTTGAACAGTCTCTTATCAGAGGGTGCTCGCGAAAGTTGCCAATTTCGGCGAAGTTTCCTTTTCTTTGCCAGCTCCTCTTTGATATGAGGAGGGAGTCCAGCCTTAGTCCCAGTTGTAGGGGAAGTGTAAGCACTGGAGTTTAGTGCTGCGGTTATGATGGTTTGGAGATGGGTCACCTGATTTTCGATGTCAGTTGGGGTGTTGATGTCTGCAGTGAGATCAGGGGTTTGCCTGAGTAGGCATTCAGTGTACTTCCTCCAGTTAACTCGTTTACCTTCCTTTTTAGGGGGTAGACGTTGGTTGGGAGATGTGCCAACAGTTAGGATGATGGGATTATGATCTGAGCTAAGATCGTCAATGCAGACAAGATCGTGGGAGAATTGGAAATTTTTTAACACGGCAATGTCAAGAATATCTGGTAGGGCATTATTTCGATGGGGATAATAAGTCGGTTCACTAGGACCGATGGCTTTGATGTTTGGGTGATTGTGCAGGAACTTGTGCAGCACTTTGCCGTGTGTATTTGCGATACGACTGTTCCAGTCTGGATGTTTGGAGTTTAGATCGCCCATTAAGATGGTTGGATCATCCGATGAAAGAAGTTTTTTGAGATGAGTGATTTTAAATGAGACAGTTGGAGGGATATATGCAGAGATTATACGTATATCCGTCCCAAGAGAATTGATGCTGATTGTTGTGTGCTCTATCGGAGATAGTGGATCGTTAGGAATCGTTTGATGAACGATCCGTCTATGAACAAGTAAGGCCGTTCCACCCCAGCCGTTACGATTTGGAGTAGTGGGGCGATCTGTGCGATAGGTCGTATAGCATGGAATGTTGAAGTGGTTTAATGGTCGGAGGTGAGTTTCTGATATTAGAGCAATATCGATGTTTCTTTCCTGGAGGAAGTTTCGGAGTTCAGTTTTTCGACTGAGGACTCCATTGGCATTCCATGCGAGAATTTTGAGTTGTCTATCCATTTCGCATGAATAGGGCAACTAGGGAAGTAAGAATCGTGATAATGATAGTTTTAGTATCGCTCTCCGTTAGGAGTTTGGGAAGGATCTCTTGGATCCACTTGAGTACATCAGCTGTAGTGATGTTCTGAAGAAATCTGAGGACGGAGTCAGGTGATTCCACTTTTGGAGATGTGACTGTGGTAGGTGTCCTTTTTGGGGGCACTACCGGTTTTGATGGTGGGGGAATGTTTACCACTTTCTTTTGTGGGATTGGTTTTGTGGTGGCAGCAGGAGCCTTTTTAGGGGCCCGTTGCGCCTTTGGTGCCGCCATCGTAGCCTTGGCGTACGACTTGTTGACGACTTTGATGGGTGGAGGGGTTTGCTGGATCTCCATTGGAGATTCATCGTCCGAAGACGATGTTTAATCCGATGAATGCTGTCGGGGTGGCGGTGGTGGTGGCGGGGGCATGGGTGCCCTTGTAGAAGATGTTGGCGGCTGTGGAGGAGGGATGCGCCCAGTGGGTGCCCTGCGTTGTTGAACCCCCTTGTTCCTACTGGCATGCTCCGCGTATGCGGGACATCCTCTGTAGTTTGAAGGGTGCTCCCCCCCGCAGTTAACACACTTGGGAGGATCATCCCGAGATTTGCGACACTCTGTCCTATCGTGCTCACCAGCACATTTCAGACAGCGAGCCGGTAGATGGCAGTTTAGGGAGCTGTGCCCGAACCGCTGGCATTTGTAGCACTGAGCTACAGTTGATTTGGGGTGATAGGTGTCCACAGTCACCTTAATGTAGAACATATGTGTAATAGCGTACACGGCGCGAACGAGAGCTGTCCTTTTGAGATTTACCAGAAACACGTTGATAGGCTGTTTCTGGGAGTTGGTGATGGGAGTGCAAGATGTTGGGGTTAAGCCCCTAAGTTCCAGATCCTGCATGATGTCATCTGTTGAAGTTTAGTAAGGGATACCCTTTATCACAACCTTCACTTCCTTCTCTGAAGGAGGAGTGAAGGTGTGGAAATGAGCCCCTAAATTAAGAAGCGTTGCCTGAATTGCTCGAAATTGATCGATGGATTTAGGAATGATTCTGAAGCTGTTTCCTCGGCAGCTAACTTCTAGCTGACCGCCAGTGGATCTGTTGAGCTCTTGAAATATTGATTGCCAATTCTTAGGATTTTCCAAGATGATTGGAGGAACTCTTTCCTTTGGTTGAGCAGGTGGCTTTGAAGAGGATTGGTTGCTACCGTCAGATTGGTAGCCTGAGATGCTTTCTTGCGATGCGCTAAGTTTTTGCCGCTTTCGGCTGACTAACTGGAAATCGTTATCAGATTGTCCATTTTTGGAAGTGGACGGTTGGTCCTTAAAAGGGCCATTGTCCTCTGCGGAAATTGACTGGGCGATGCATGGTGTAGAGTTTGAGTTTTGGTCCTGAAAAGGGCCGTTTTCCTCAACTAAATGAGTTTTAGAAACTGAATTAATTTTAGAGGCTTGGTCCTTAAAAGGGCCGTTTGCCTCTGCATTACTGTCCGCCAGAGTGACGAACCTGGTTTGCTTGACCAAAACCTTCCCTTTGGCCAAGCGAGGGATCACCGGTGAAGCCGGGGGACTCCTACCTTTAGAATGAATTAGGGGACTTCGGGCCCTGATGGACCTTGTCCCCTTGTGGGGCGGATATACTCAGAGGGAGCAGTCCCTAGGTGTGTATATTGTGTTGTTTCCTATACTGTTGTGTTGTTTCCTATACAGTGTATTCCGTAGATCCACTTACCCAACAGTTGGCAGACCAGCTCTTGCGCCCGCACGAAGTGCAATGTACGAGAACAGAACTCTGATCGCAGACACCGGGCTATCTTCGTTTCCCACGGAGAGTGAGTGCGCCAAGAAAGAAGTTTTGGCCGCTTATGATGTCCCCAGCAGGCTGAAGTGGCTCGAGATGGCAGGCAGGACTTCCACTCGATAATTTAAGGTTGGCTTCGTAACACAATTGCACACTGTAATTTAACTGCACTGTCACTATCGTATCGCAGGCACGGTACCTCTGACCAAGAAGACAAGGCGAGAAGGCTCAAGATTCCCACAGGGTGTCCTCCGAAAAGACGTCTTAGTACATAGGCGTACTACCAAATGGCTAAGATGCTCCTCTGGACTGTTTCTTCCTCTGCTAGAAGTGATCTGAACCATATGGAAGTTGCCAGCAGACTGATGAAAGATCTGTGGGATTTGAATAACAATCTGGTGGACAATTATTTTTTTAACGATTACTGTTGCACAGCTCATCATTCAGTGATTAAACACCTCGATTTTGACGAAACTCCCTTGTGTTTTTCATTCATGCGACTTGGATCTGAGACATTTTTTTTTCACGATACTACTGGAATATCAGTTGATTTTCTATTGCGCATATTGCCAGGTAAAGTTCGTCATATCCTCACTAGTGAGTATAAATTATATTCTCCCTAGTGAGGATAAATCAGCTGATTACAACAATACAATATTGAAATAAATGTCCATCTGTTTAAAACATTGTGTTGTTGTGTTTGCTTTACTTCGTGTTTAGTTGATGTACAAATGGAAGAATTACCAGAGGCTTTTAAGAAGAAAGTTAAATAAGTCAAGACATATTACCGCCGTAATCTAAGTGTAAATATGAAGAATCCTGCAACAAATTCTGTAAGTGGTTAAATGAACAATGCATAAAACCTAGGTCTTTTGTTGTTCGTTTGAATATTGTTACATTATTTAAATTCTTGTTAAATATAGGCATAATCCTATTTGTTATTCAATGAAGTAACATTTTGATTTTGTAAAAGCATATTTTTTTTTTTGTAGTAAATAAGAGTAAATAAATTTTTCAATTTGTAATAATCATATTTTTTGATGTTGTATCAAATAATGTTTTGCTGTAGTATCGTGAAAAATAGCGTTCAAAACTATTGGAAAAATGTTCGTTTCAGATGCTCGCAGATGTTCTTTTCTTTTTGCTTGTCTACGACTCGCAACTTAAATACGACTCGCACCAGGAAAAATCACACTTTTCCCACTAGTTGTGAAATATACTATTTTCTAATTGAATGTAATGGTAAGGTTCAATGTTTAGCCTATAGTCATTTCATTTATTTATTGACATTTGCAAGCGAAGCCGCCTATACCAGCTAGTAATTATAAGCTAATAATAGACGTGACTAGTGATATATAAAAACTAACTATCCGACTTAAGGCTCGGCAGGAGTAAAAATATTTCTGAGTTGACCATGCATGACCAAGTCAGTTTTCTTCTTCCACTAGCAAATATACGGAAACTTCATAAAGGCGGAAACTAGAGGGTTTCGAACGTAACCCTGACTGTAAGCATACTGAATGCGCATGTGTGACAATGTATGTGTTATTAAATACAGCTTCATATAACACATTAAAAATTAACGGATATTTTATTTTTCTAGTATTTCTCCTCGAGCAACAAGTTGTTGTGATAACCACCAGAGTGCAGGCTAAACACTAGGGTAGTACAGTGACTAGATAGATACAGTGTGGCCATATGAAAGTGGCCGCCATGTTTTTCCTAAAAGTAATGTCATCTGCTCAGAATTATAATGTAAAGATTAGTGTTGTATATCTTTGTAATTATAAGAGATAAGACCTCTTTGTTTTTTTTTTATAAAGGGAAAAACAAGCGATTTAATTGATACAGTTTGATATTTATATTGAAATTAAATAATAAAAACTGTGTTTCTTCTTAAAAATGTATTCTGTTTTTTCGAGGAAATAATATAACACATATAATAGAAACAGATAAGAATTTAGGAAAAACATGGCTGCCGGCCAATAGGAAACAAGACCTCACTTGGCCACACTGTCTCTATCTAGTCACTGTATTGTTATTCAAAAAATTGTTTTATTCCACCAAAAATGTATAAAACATAAGTAGTGTTACTTGCATACATGACAGAAAATCTATTCAGGATCCAAACTCACATCCAATGAACACCTTATAGGAAGCAGCTGGGAAGTGGCCGAGACTGGTCAGAAAGTTCTAGAATGTTCCAAAAGATTTGACGACTTTCTAGAATGTTCTGGAAACCTGAAATACGAAGCTAAATAGGCCTAAATAACACTTGGCACATATTGCTTATGTATAGCAGAGAAAAAACATTTGCATTTCTATTATTTGTGTCTAAGTTATCGTTCGTATACAATACTAGCTGCCCGATCCGGCTTTGCACGGATAGACAAATCAAAGTTAACTGTATATTAACAAGAAATATATATCAATAAATATATTACACTGTGCATTTCTTATGGGGATTTTTAGTAACTTTGACCCCCCTCAACCCCCCTAAAATTTCGAATGTTTTGAACACCTTTCTTAGCGAGCACCTAGGGCCCTAGAGGAAGCTACCTACAAAATTTCATTCCAATCCGTTTGGTGTTTTTTTTAGTAACTTTGACCCCCCCAAACCTCCCCTAAAATTTCGATTTTTTAAAACCTTTCTTAGTGAGCATCTACGGCCCTAGAGGAAGCTCATACCAAATTTCATTCCAATCCGTTCGGTGGTTTTGGAGATTTCGTGATTTGTCAGTGAGTGGTATTTGGCTTATATATATATATATTTTAGGTAAAATATACTCATAGACGTGAAATACACATCAAACAAACCGGCGTTTTTTTTTGCGCTTACTGGCGCATAACTGATCATGTATATAAGCCTTAATTGGCTGCAAAATACTACACAAGTAGTTATGTTATAGATGATGTATCTTGGTGGTGCATTATGGTCTATGACTGAGCATATAATTGATATACGGTCCTCTCAAAATTATAACTTAATTTTTTAATAATTTACTAGTGGGCTCAGAACTCTGCTCGCTTTGCTGCGAGTGTGGATTTTTTTATTACGATGGAAAGTTGTATTCTGTTTTCTAATACACGATTTTTTCTTGGGTTGATGCATTTTGTCGTTTCTGTTGGTTTTTTTTTTTTTGGTTTAACGTCCTGCTGTTTTGCACTTAAGGCTAATGAAGACGGGACCTACAGTTTTACGTGGAATCCGAACCACAGCTAACGATGTCTGTTAAGAAACCATTTAGAAAATTATTCGGGGTCAATGGGAATTGAACCCGGAACTTTTCCATTGATGGTTGTCATGACGATTGATAAAGCTTTGACGCCTTAACAACCACGGCCATCGTGGCTAACCCCGTTTCTGTTGGGCCTATGTTGTTATTATTACAGTTTTAATCATGTCTAACCTTTTCAAGATTGCGTGTTTTGCCATGTTGATTAACCACGTCATAAAAAAAAAAAATTCCCGTAATCAAAGTAAAAATTCCCGTAAAAGTAGCCACGACATAGAACGTGATAGTTGTTGAATAGCCATGTAAGAAGTTCTGCAAAGTACTGCACAAATAGTTCTTATGTTATTGAAGGTGTGTCTTGGCGGTGCATTATGGCCAGTGTTACTATGAATGTGTTTTCTTGTGAGGTGGTGTTTTGATCGTGTTCTTTGGTGATTTGTTTGCTTATAAGAGTTAAATAATATAATATGATCATAAAAAATGCACAGATTCTGATGCGTCTGGTGCATCCAACCATGTTTTCTAACTTAATATCCATTGCCATGATCATTTCGATGTTAAAATATATTTGTAAATGGTTTTGTGAAATTGTATTTTTTCCTTCTTAGACGATTTCTTCAGCGAAAACATTCACTAATTTTAGCTATGCTAGTCAGCACGTCTATGACGTGAGCACCTCTTAAAGGGCTAAGACGATTAAACATTTTATTTTGTTGTATTTTATAGTATCCTATCTGGAAATAAACAATAAAATATTCTTATGAATTTTTATTATCTTAAACATTCTATGAAATAATATAAACCTTCAAATCGTCTTCATTTTCCTGAACACATTGCATGGCTTTAAAAGAAAATTGTTACGAAATATTTAATGTATATTTGCTTTTGAGCATGATTTTCTTTAATTATTTAGAAAGGAAACCCAAAAACATGAAGTTTTTACACTGTATACTGACAACTTCTTATTATTTGATAGCATACGAATATCATTTTAACTCTCGGAGAGGTTGGTCTCAATAATACAACATTACTAATATGCCTCTGTATTATTGATTGACCAATGTAAATATTGTGATTGATTGAGGATTGATTGGGCTTGAACACTGGTCCCGTTCTGTTGCCCTTGCATTGCTTATGGCGGTGAAGCAGAAAGGATGCTTGGTGCCGATTATGATTCGTTAATTTTGATTAATGGAATTTGTTGTTTAATTTTATTGTAAATCCATCAACGGTATAGATGATTAGAAAATTAATGTATTGGGATTTCAAAAGATGTGACGGTACGTCGGGATAATTGTATTAGCTGGTTTCAAAATGTTTTAGTTATTTTCCATCTGTTGGCGTTTCTTCTTACACATAATTTCCACTAATATTTTCTTTTAGATATTGTCTTTTTGTTAGGCATACAGAAAGTCTTATATATATATATTATAAAATATTTTTTTGGAAAAGTTCGATGTAGGTTGAAAAAAAAATCTATTTTAAGTTTGCCAAGTAGGGTATTATGGTAACACATGTACATGCTTTCAAGATACTTGTTTTGGGTCAGTATATGCCTAACCTAAAATTGTGTTAAGTTTTTGATCCAATTCTTGTTTTATTTATAATATGTAACAACAGATGTTTGAATTATAATACAGTAAGCATTTTACGTTGGTTTTTGTTTGCTTTTATTTTGTTAACCTAACCTAAAAAGGCTGTTGGTTGTGAAGAAAATAAACTGATTCTACATTGTCTAAGTTGGTCGATATGGTAATGAATGTACAAAATGGATTCAACAAATATGTGTTACGCTATACGTTTGTTCAGAATCAGCTGTTTTATCTATTATAGTTCTGGGAGTGAACCTCACTATTTTTACCTTTAAAAATAAACATTGTGCAAAGTCCTTTCTTAGTATGCGTCTATGATCAAATAAGAATACATACTTTCAAATATTCGTATTTTCATATTAAGTAGTTTTGGCGAAACGTTGATTCTATGTGCCACCCAGTCAGTCAGGACAAAGCCGCTTGTATGTGTAGATAGTAACTTAAAATGTTTTATTTCTTGCTTTAACCTAACCTTAAAATATACATATAGATTCAACGTAGAGCAGAATCTACTTTTAACAGCTGATCTGGAAACAGTTACAGTTGTAATGCGGTATCATGATTGACTCTGGCGATGATTTTCTTTCTTTTCTTCTGCTGGAAAAGAACGTTCTAGTTAAGAGACGTAGACAAAAGATATGGGTGCATCAGTTTTAATGAAGATAGATGTGCAGGGGAGTTTTTTTTTTAAACTTACCCTCTGTACGAAATTGACTAGACAAATTCAAGGACTACCACCATATAACTATAGAAACCAAACATTATATTCTTAAATGCATAATGGACGATTTATCTGACCAATCTAACTCAGGGTGTGCAACAGCCATGAAGAAAAATTTAATATCACAATATATATATATTTATTCACAGTAATACTAGGTGATATTAATAAATAAGTGACTATTACGAATCTGTTCCTAAGTATGAGCTTGAAATAGTTATGAATGAATCGTTATTTGAAAAGAAACTCGTACTTGACTATGTAAACCCTCTTTCGCAGAACCGCTAAACTTAACGAATTGCTATGCAAAGTTTGTGGCTTTTCAAACTTGCGACCAGTATCGAACCTCCTCCAGGTCCTTCTTCAGGCCGTTTGACATTAAAAAAAATTAACAGTGAATTTATATTTGTCTTGGGTGAAAGACGAACATCACTATCTACCGTAATAGCTGAATTTTGTGGGAAATTCGCTAAAATGAAAAGAATTCCGTCTAGAAATTAATAATAGTGCTATTGTGTTGAAAATTCGTATTCAGCCTTTCTGCACCTACATCAAAATTTCATGAAAATCGACCTACTAGAAGTGGAACCTTTTCCCAGACATCGTGAACTGTCGTTTTGAAAAATCGTACGCCTACCGGAATTAAAAGTTTTGTAAAAATTTTAAATTAGATTTTTAAGGTTATTAAACTCAAAATAACTTATAAACGCTATTTAGAGAGGTAAATTGTCGAAAGATATTCTACGGAATGGCCCCTGACCACTCGTTCTACTGAAGTGTATACCAAGGACCTCCATTTAAGTTGGAAAATTCGGTAAAAATATTTGGGGAACTTTAGATTTTTTCCCCCGCTTCAATAATGTGTTATAGCCACGTATATGTTTTTTCATGTATAGAAAACCTCAATGATTACAATAATATTAATAATTAAGTTTGTTCAAAAGAAATGATAGCCATCTAGAAATAATAGTCATACTTGGCTGGAAATTCATATTCAGCCTATTTCCACTATACATACACGTTATATCCAAATTTCAATAAACCGAAATTCCAGAATTGCCACTTTCCCCTGACATCTTGAGGTGTCGTGTTGAAAATATTTTTGGAAACAAATATGTTTGATCGGTGTTCTTGCGACATCGTGTCGGGCTTCCCGTTCCACTGTAGGCACCTACGTTATAATATGTGTATTTGTTTTTCTAACGACATCGTACGAAGTCGCACGACGAATAGCCTAAGAGTGCATTTAGAATGACTCAGAGACAGACATACTTGTAATCACTGCAAAAGCTCCATTATTTGCTCCCTTATTAGGTATCCAATCGTTCGTTGTCTTTCTCTCCTTTTCTTCTTGACAATATCAAGGTCTTATCCGAACTAATTCCTCTTACGCTCCTTTATTGAACTTGCTTAAATATTTCGTCGTATTTTGCTTAGAAATTTAGTATTATCCTAATATTAGTAGTATCCTTTAAAATCAAGTCAAGGAAACCCAACTTAGGTGTTTAATTCGGGTTGTCAATGTAAGTAACTAGCATTCAAGGGATAGATTGGTACATATAACACTAACAATGTATTTTGAAAGCAATAATTGTGAAATTAATTTAGAAACTGCGTATTAAAACATCCCTTGGGATATACGAGGACAAATGACGAAAATGAATGATAAATTTAAAATTGTCATTTCTGATAATATAGTTTTACGCGCGATACCATCTGTTATTCCTAAATTATACACTCGTGCTTATTTAATTACGACAGAAAACTAATACGTCTTCTTTCTTAATACTTATAATGGAGTAATAAGTAGTTTCTAGTATCAATCCTTGAGACAGCCCGTCTGTTGCTGCTCTAGTTAATCATATGTAAATTGATAACACACAGCCTGCCGGCCCTCGTAGTCAATAGGTTGATCAGTATAGTATATGGTTCGATCGTTACTAGTTTTGAAATACATTTTGATTAATTCGTTATATAAATTATGAGCTACGACTATTAAAATAGTTTTTAAATATCTTAACAGCTGTCGCTTCAGTTTAGTATAGACATACTGAAGCTTCTATTATTTATGTACGAGGAAGATACAGCGAAAATCACGTGCAGATTAAATTGATAAACATGACAAAAATATGACTTCAAAATATTCAGTTTAATGTGATATAGAAATAATGTAGGCTATGTGACTTGTTTTTAGGTTGGAAGTCGTTGAAAATGTATGTTTTAAAAAACATTTTTTGTTAGTTGCATTCTTTATAAGAAACTAATGCACATGCAATAATATATGGATCTGGGTTATACCCATCAGTAGGAAGAGTGGTCCGCGTGCCTTCCCTCTTTGAATCTTTGGAAAATTTACCTTTGTAAATAGCGTTTATAGCTATTTTGAACATTATAACCTTTAAATTTGTATTTTCGTTCACAACTTTTATCATGTTTATCACGTTACTGAATTTATAAAAAAGAAATAATAAAACAACATTTTATAATGGAAGTAATGATTAGAATAGATAGTCAGTGATGCCATAGCAACAAAAGTTCGATAAAAATTTCCCAGAACATTAATTAAACACAATTTCGATGTATTTATTTGCTACATAAATATTTCAATTTTCCCAACTCTTGCATGTTGCGAGTGTTGACACTTGACAACAATAATTCTCTTTTCTATTCAAACACAACATTGGATGATAAAATCACAATTTATTAACTTAGAATGTAGCCTATTTGCATTCGTTTTAAATTTTAGTAATTTATTGAGTAACATTTTTTAAATAATATTCGCTGTGTAATTTAGGTTTTCAAATTTCCCACCTTTTTGGTTTCCAAATTATTGGTGGTAACACCCCCTACTCCCCCATGCCACTTCCCGTCCCTGGCCTTCCCACGTATCTTCATACGCTAAATTTTGCAATACACAAAATAAAAACATCATCCAAATCTAAACAGAATCTAGCCGCCATGTTTCATCGGTTTCCTTTAAAGTCTACATAAACAGGTTTACATTAAACTCGGGCCCAAGCTACGTTCGCACTTGTACACAACACAGCGCCATCTATCTCACAAGACATTCGGTACTACGTAATCTAAGCAGCACCTTCAGTAACAACTAAATTATGTCTTCTCTTTCGAACAGATTCAAACAGAAATACACATCTTTCTGTGAAAGACAACCGTTGGACTATTACGAAGTAAAAGAAAACCGATATAACCGACTCTAAATATCACAGATACGTCAGAGTGGTAATCTTTGATGTAAATATAAACAAATTAATCGTCTCTAAGGTTACCGTTACGTCTAGGCCTAAAAAACCCAACCTACAAAATCACAACATCTACAAAATGGACTCTATTCCAAGTATTGTTCTATATTAATGACTCGAGCGGGCAATAAAATTCCCACTTGCCTTTACGTGGGCGTTTTAACACACATATAATTAGAGACCAGTTTTGTTAATGGTTTCTTCAGAGTTAGGTTTCTTATTTTAATTGTACACGTTTAAATTGATTGATAGTCGAAAAGTTTGTATTTACATGAACGTGGAATTTTATTGATAATTAGCCAAGTGAGTCATTCACGTTCAGTCACGTACGAGGCACTCCTTTGGAGAATTTACATATCTCGAGGATTTCGGATGGTTTTCTTAAGTGAACTCATTCTTCTTGTTATCTTAGAAGCACGTGGACTCGGTTGATTGTCAACTGTTTAAGTGAATCGTTTTGGATGATTTTAGAAGGTATGAAAGTGTTGTTAGTTTAATCAATTTGACCTGTAATATAATACTAGACATATGTCAACAAGTTTAAATCGTTAATAATGTTATTAATGTTATTGTAATCATTGAGGTTTTGTATACTTGAAAAAACAGACGTCGTTACAACACATTATTGAAGCGGGGGGAAAAATATAAAGTTTCCCAAACATTTTTACCGGATTTTCCAACTTACCTGGGGATCCGGGGTATACACTTCAGTAGAACGAGTGGTCCGGAGCCCTTCCTTTGAAAATCTTTGGAAAATTTACCTCCCTAAATAGCGTTTATAAGTTATTTTGAGTCTAATAACATTAAAACTGTAATTTAAAAGTTTTACAAAACTTTTAATTCCACCTACGATTTTTCAAAACGACAGTTCACGATGTCTGGGAAAAGGTTCCACTTCTGGTAGGTCGATTTTCATGAAATTTGGATGTAGGTGCAGAAAGGCTGAAAATGAATTTTCAACACATTAGTACTATTATTAATTTCTAGACGGCATTCTTTTCAGTTTAGCGAATTCCCCACAAAATTCAGCTATTACGGTAGATAGTGATGTTCGTCTTTCACCCAAGTCCAATATAAATTCACTGTTAAAATACAAAAAATTGGTTTTCAAACCGGTCACAAGATTAAAAATCGACAAACTTTGCATGGAAATTCGTTAAGTTGTAGTCCTGCGAAAGTAAGTTTTTAATCACCTAAACTGTTGATATTATAGTCAAGTACGATTTTAATTTTGAAACAAAATTGTTTTTCATAATTATGTCATGCTCATACTTAGAAACTTACCACAACAATTATTTATTATTACTGCGAATAAATGTTAATAAATATAGGTTTTTAGATACTAAGTTTTTGTTCGGTGCTGAAGAATACTCTGAAGTTATATTGGGAAAATAAATATCAATTATGTCTCTAAGAATATAATCATTGGTTTCTACAGTCTTACGGTGGTAGTCTTTGAATTTGTCTGGATGATTGTCTTTGATAAAGAGGGTCAGTTTAAAAAAAACTCTCCTGCACAGATATCTTCATTATATTGATGCACCCATGCGTTTTTCTACATCGCTTATCAAAGAAACGTTCTTCTCTTGCAGAAGAAATCACAAAAAAATCATCGTTAGAGTGTCTCATGATACCTCCTCAATACTGTAACTGCTTCCCGGTGATTAACGGGTCGGTGTAGGTGTAGCCCAACGTTTAATACACGGTAATTTGTAACGTATTGATTTTAGAAAAAAAGTTTTACATGCAATTTATAGAAATGATCGGTTCCTTCAATTTTAATTTTACTAATTTAATGGTTTCGTAGACGGTTATCGAGATATTTATTTGATAAAAAACTGTTATAACTCAAAACTTATGCAGTACAACTTGTACATCAGTTTGTAGAATATATTTAGTTTCAAACAAAAAACGTGTCTGTTATTATTTTCACAGAGATGCAATATTTACGAGATAATTTATACACAACTGTTTTCCAAAATGGTGGCCGTAGACGAGAGTCTAGATGCAAATATTTTATTAAAAAATATACTTAGTAATGGTCGGTTATACACAGTTATTGTGTTCTCCAACATTAACCCTTTGATAAGCGAAATTTTTTTTGAAATTTCTAACCCCAATGAGCAAAATATTTTTTTTAATAAATGGTTATAAAATATTTTTTAAACTGTAAAATAAGTAATAAATTGTAAAATTTGTATTTGTTTGTGTTTTTAAAAACAATAATTAAGAAATCTTAGTTATGTTAGGTGAGCAGTTTTATATGTTTATTCTTATATAATATGATAAGCAAAACTTTTAGACATAAACATAAGACACAATGTTAACATCAAAATACCATAGTAATGTTATAAAATTATTGAATTCTAATTATAAATATAAATATAATTAATTCTAAAACATGTTTATAGTATGGTATTGTTCATAACACGTATGCACGCATAAGCAAAGCCAATTTGGGAGAAATAACTTACAAAATATAGTATAAAATCACTAATATAACTAAAACCACCTAATATTTACTTTGAGGTTAGATGCAACTCACTGAATTATAAACACAATCAGAATAGTACACTACGAAATTACATTGTGCACGATTCAGAACAAACTGTTGTAGCTATGTATGTGTATATAGGGCCTATGGGTTTGGGAGAGTGTGTATGGTGTTATAGTATGTAAGTGTTTATATGTTACTTATGTTAAAATTTAACAAGTATTTATTTATCTTTATGTTTTTGCCTTATATAATATATATGAAAAAATATCTTCAACTATTATTGAACATCTAAAGTATTTAATTTAATTTTTAAGAATGTGACCGCTTCCGATGATTTCTTGATCTGTGTTGTTTTCTTCTTATACTTAAAATTTTGCGAAATATGCAGCCTCAAAACGGGCAGATCCATGGAGGCTGAATTATTTCATTTTTATTTTTCTTACCATTTATCGTTTTTTTAAAATCTTAAGTAATTAGGATATAGAAATAATATTGTTTTATTTTTGTGTATTGTAGCTTAAGTATTATAATTTTATGTTTCAAGTTGTATCAGTTTCTTTAGTTTATTGTTAAAGCGAGCTTCATTTTTTCCTCGTCTAAATCTTGTTTGTTTGTCTTTTTTATGTTCTGTAATGAAAGAAAGTAAAAGATATAAGATTCATTTTAGGACGTGCTGCGCACACACCAGGACGTATGGAAGAGATCAGCTTTTACCTGGTACCTGATTTGCTGGCAAGCAGGCCTAAGTGAGACATGTCCGTACTAACCTATGACACCATCTGTCCTACCTCAACACAGTTTATTATCTAAAGCTATTATTAAACCAGTCAATAAAATCCGACCGTGTTCGCAGTACAAATTCCACCTCAACCTCCTTTGCCCTCTAATAGTCAATTAACACATTGCTCCAATAGGATATCATCTTTGCACTCGTCAGGTAAAACCAACCAACATTGCACTGCACTTTTACTAACGTGAGGTTATGCCAGACCCAAATTTACGTACATAAAAGTTATTTCTTGATTTTTTATTGTTTCATGTGTACAACAAAAGAGTTTATCAATGGTTATAATACGTTTTATTTTAAAAATATATTGTAATTATGTAACAAGCCACTTACCTTAATTTATTACAAATCAAAAATGATTTAAATAATGTAAATAGTTTATACAAGTTATACAGGATTTTTCAAAAAGTATATACAGTAATATATTTAACTAGTAAGTCCCACTGAAAAATCACAGGCATATTAATTAGATACATATCAGAAATACATCATTCAAATAATATTTGTTTTAAACAACAGACTTTAACTAGGCCTATATAGGCCTAACTATGCTGACGGAGATTAACTAGGTAAATGTGTGCAATTTATAAGGATTATAAAACTGTAGGTCTGTTTGTTAAAATTTTGTATTTATATAAGTTATTATAAAGATACAAATATTATCTTTTAATTGCTTTTAATTTAATATTGATAGATCAAAGAAGTAATTATCTCATATAAAAATGAGTGTACGACCATAAGTGCATACGTAGGTACGTACGTGAGTAATGTAAAATATAAAAGCTAATTTCACCCATCATCCGTAATACTTAAACAAACCCAGTGTAGATTAAACTTTGGTGTTATGTTTACAACTTCAATCGTTATAATTTCTTATGTAGTTTATTTTTTTTTTAATATGAGTTATAACTAATGTATGTTATAATACGTAATAATATTTCCTTTGAGGTTATAAACTGTATATAAATACAATCTTTCATCATCAATATATTTGTTTATACAAATTTAAAGAATAGACATCTATTCGTTTAACTTTGGAAACATTCGTACAGTTTTATAATTCTTATTATTGTACACATTTACCGAGTTAAAAATCCCCTTCAGCTTGGTAGGTAGGCCAAGAATAAGTAGGTCTTAATGTTATTTTTAAATAGTTTGTTTTTTAAGTGATGTATTTCTGATGTGTATCTAATTAATCAGTCTGTGATTTTTCACGGGGGCTTAATAGTAATCTATATATATAAAAATGAATTGCTGTTCGTTAGTCTCGCTAAAACTCGAGAACGGCTGGACCGATTTGGCTATTTTTGGTCTTAAAATGTTTGTATTAGTTCATAGAAGGTTTATACGTAAAGAAAAATTTGAAAAGTTTCCCGAAAAAGTTTCAAATTTGGAAGAAACTGAACAGCATTTATTGTATGAACTCAAAACCATAGCTCACAAAAACAGCTGTTCGTATAAAAAGCTTATGTTTGTTTACATGTATTACCAAAACAATCAACATTACTTAGCAAATTTATAATCACTTTAATACTCTTCAAAACCAACAGCTTTTTAAGGTTAGATTGAAAAACTATAAACAAACACAAATAAAAATGCTTACAAAATTATAATTCAACTCAAACATCGGTTATTAAATATCTATATAGATAAGGCCTACTTAGAGATATGCTGCTTAAAATATGGTTTATATAAAATATATCATAACTATGAAGGTTTTAATACTTTTCAAAACATACTTTCGCTATCAATAATAATAATAATAACAAACAAATTATTTGACACCATGCATAACCATAAACATACACGAGTTTAAACATATTTTATTGAAAACTAAACAAACCATCTGAATTAAACTAAATGCCATTAAAATATCACATTCGTAGCTTTATTTTGATATATACTGTATATTGTATATTTAAATACTAAACAATATATATCTTATACTAATTAGGCCTATACATTTAAAATTACAAACTCTATTTGAACCAGTTTGTTACATCCTAAATTAACGCGGATGTTACAAAGTTATTCAAATATCTTTTCTACGACCCCCAGCTAATTTAAACCCTCGCTAAGAAAGGGTTAAAAGAAATTCGAAATTTTATGGCGGTTTGGGGGGAGGGGGGTCAAAGTTACTAAAAATCCCTATAAGAACGAATTGGAATGAAATTTGGTACGTAGCTTCCTCTAAGGCCGTAGGTGCTCGCAACATTGTCAATGAAATTAAGTGAAAGTCAAAATTAGTAATAACTATAAATTAAAACGATATAGGCTATTTAAAGCTTTTTCATGTTAGATAGTAGTTTACAGGAATACAATTTTCAGTGCTTTCCTAAATAGCGTAGACTTTTTTTCATGACCACAGTAGGATACGCACAGGTATTCAACGAACACTTAAAAAGAATTACAATTACGCCAAAAGACTGAAAATACCAACAACCACGGGCAACGCCATACGGGTCAGCTAGTTACTAATATTATAGTGAAGAAATTAATAATTGAATATGTTTCTATTTGAATATCGTTTATATGTTATACGAAGACGTTCGAATGTTTCCGTAGTTAAACGAAAACTTTAAATTTGTATAAACGAATATATTGATGGTAGAAGGTTGTATTTATGTACAGTTTATAGCCTCAAAGCAAATATTATAAATTATTACAGTATACATATGTTCTATAACTCATATTAAAAAAAATCAACTTCACAAGAAATGACAATGATTGAAGTTGTAAACATAACCCAAAAGTATAATCTATGGTGGGTTTTTTAAAGTATTATTACAGTAATCATCTGTTAAATTTTAATTATGTTATTCACGTACGAATGTATGTTTGGACGTACACTTGCTTTTATATGAGTTGATAATTGGAAAACTATTAAGCTAAACGTAATATAACTTTGTAGTTGTATGTTTGTCAATATAACTAATAGTTTGACGTATTTTACTTGTTCTTTGCGAGACCCGAGAACGGCCCAGTTAGGAAGTGTTAACATTTTTAAATGTAAGCCTATGTCGAGTTACACCTCATATTAAAAGTATTTGTTAGTAGAGCACAACGGTGCAAACCAGACCACAAGAGGACGATCCTGTCAGAAATTTCAGCTCCTCAAAGATTGTAATTTTACGCAACTAATGTCATAGGCTACGGCGTTTATTTAATTATCCCTGATTGCAGGTTTCAGTAAACGACAAAATGTAAGAAATTTATTTTTCCCACAAATTTATGTAATAAATTATTTTAATATTATTTTTGAATAGCACTAATTTGTGAAATTCCTACCATCACAACTGTCATAATATAATGTTCACATTCCCATATAGATGGATTAGTAGAAGGGGATCTGTCGAGTGACCACCAAGATCGCCGGATTTGAACCGATTAGATTTTTTTGGAATATTTGAAAATCTATCAACACATAGACCTAGAGATCTGAATTACCTAAAAGCTAAGATTGAAGAACACATTGTGGTAATGCAATACAAACTAATGATACAAATGCATTTTACATCGGATTTTGAGCTTTTCAAGAAACACTCCACGGACACTTTGAACAATTACTGTAGTATGGGTTTTACCGCAAATATATTTTAGTTCTATTAGAACCGGTGTTATTATTTGTTAGGCAAGTTTCTTTATTTTACAATAGACATTTTATTTCACGCCAATAATTAAAATAATTATTCTTATTCATTATAATTGGTAATTTTCAATAATTAGGTGAGGATAATTCTATCTCCATTATTATTTTTTATTTCAGCAGCGATAAAGAAATAAACCCCCCATATTATTAAGAAAAATTGCATAATACTACAATCTTTGAATAGCTGTAATTTCTGGTTGTTACTTACAGTTAACATACTATCTAACCAGTAACACTAAGAGTGTTATAAAAGTATAGAACCGGCTTAGTATTTCAAGAACTGCTTCAGATAGAAAGATGTTGAACATCTCAATGGATTATCAGTTTTTTTTTATAGGCCTATCCTGATAATAGTAAGCAAAATAATTGATTCCTGAATTTTTTATTTCACATGGAATCGTCTTTAAAATCCATGTCGCGTATGAGAATTTCAATAGGAGTAATTTGAAACTTCAATAACTCGGCAGGAAACAAACATAATGCCGACATTTTTGTCTTTAAAGAAGAGGAGTGAAACTTTGTGTCCACAAACCAACAATCGTGGCAGCCGAACGTTGCAAATTATAAATTAAACCTATGATTCTAAACTTTCCAAATGCGACACATAAAATTGATCATATTTCAGAAACTAACTATCCGATCAGTTTGAACTAAATAGTTGTTTTGAAAAAGAGTGAGTCTGTTATGTTTCATCCTGGGTTCAAAGCGTGTTTCTTAAACACTCAAAAAGATACGAGGCTAAAATCATAAGCCTACATTTTAAAACATTTATCTCCTTAAAATACAGCAATATATAAAGGTAAAAAACAAAAGCTCACAACAATCGGGCTCAAATGCTTACACACAAAATTCCAAAAAGAACAACACCGACAGTGCCGGGCTCGTACCAAATAATGTAAGCACAATTTATGGATTGGTTGGGTTATTAATAAAGATAAGAACAAAATTTCCCTTTCCATTGAAAGGGTCAATCTTATTGACCAACACAATATGTAAAAACTAGAAACCTTGGTTTGCTCACCAACCACTGCGGCGATTCGCGGTTTCACCGGGCACAATCTTTGGCCTCATTTATTGTTAAAAGTTGAATTTTTAAACTCAATAATATTGTATTGGAAAAGTGTTTTTACTTCGTTTTTTGATGATACTAAGCCAATTTATAGGCTGGTGTTGACATAAATTTCTGGGCTCGGGATCAAGTCACTTCTAAAAAAACTTGATTAGTGAAAAGTTGGTCGGATTTCATTAAAATGTTCAAAAACTTGGTCGTAAACTAATAATATTGATACATATAATAAAATAATTGTTTCTAGTATTAAGGTCTCGAATTGTATTTGATAATGTACAATACCTTTTATTTTTCCGTCAGTGACCTTTTTTCCGTCCATCCCGTGGTCAGAAAACCCGTCGTTGATTTGAGGTTGTCAAAACATTAAATTAAAACACACAACACATTAAAGAAACAGAGTTATTACAGAAAATGACAACTGCATAAACTGTCTGGACTTAACAGTAATAAAGCAACATGATACATTTAAATTCAATATTTACAAACCAATCACAACCGACATCACCATACACTCTGATTCCTACCATCCACCATCTAAAAAAAGAAGGCTTACAACAGCATTACCAAAAGACTAATCACTATACTTCTAGAAATACGCCATTACCAGGATGAAAAATCAAACATTTCGCTACAAAAAAACGGATACAAAGCCTGTACAGTTGACAAACTACTCTCAAAACCCACAAACAAATCCAAAAGACCTCCGAAAGAGAAATAAAAGTAATTTTTTGTCAACAGAATACTGTACCATTCTTCCTAAGGCAATCTTATCCACCTTCAAACAATTAATAGCATAACCGTCATCTAACACTACAACGTAAAAAAAAATATTTCACTCCCAAACCCAAGTCCGTTGGAAGATCAAACAGACATATACAAAATAACCTGTGACAAAATATACATAGTCCAAACGGGAAGAGCGTTCAAGGGTCGTTTTAAAGAAAATCTGCCAAAAAAGACGGTTTCGATTAACAAGTCCGATTACGTGCGACATTTAGGCCTAATTGATGAAAACCACAATTAAACGGAGTTTTTTAGAAACTTTAAACCAATAAAGATTTGCAGTAAAGGTAAATATATGCACTCTGTGAAAGAGTTTGCAATTTATAAGGCATTTAAAAACAATGATCACAAATTAATTATTAAATGTCTAATTGAATTTCGACTAAAACACCATATACTACTCATCGATAAAAATGGAAAAAATCCGCGACAAATAGTCTATGTATATAGATATAGGCCTAATAAACATCCAGTAGCCATAAGGTGCGCAACTTCTAATTGTGTTTTTACCAAATTTCTATAGGAAAGTAGAGCTATTGCAGTGACGCCTATGGTAATACCTAAGGTCGATGAGCACCTACCATGGTCCCCAGAACTGGTTTTGGAGGATCATTAAAAATTGAATATGTAGCCTATATGTTAAGTAAATTTTTTTTGAGATTGGCCATAACAGAATATAACGTTTTTGGGTTTATATAAATAAATAAATAAAGGACATTATTCTGCACAATTTTTCTTTTACACCACCTAATAGCCCGTCTGGTTCTAACAAAATCGATCTTAAGTAAAATACCGTAAAAGCACCCTGTTCAAATCCACATGGGGGATTTTACCGTAGGGCAGTTCCTAATCCAAGGCCGCAAGGTGACTCGGGGCTGAACGCTGAGGTGCAAACTAACTCTACAAATATATATCGCACATGTAGGCAGATATTCAGCATCTTCGTAAGTAGACTAATTTCCCAAATAGTTTTTTGAAACCCTAAAACATATAAACCTAATTTTGGAAATTCGCTGAAATCACGTCAGCGGTTCCGATGCGTTATTGGTTCGTGTCTTTTACCTTAATGCTTATCAACTTCCAATCAACGAGGGATTTTATGATGATGGGGTTTACATCCCGAAACGTGCCAAAAGAACACACAAAAGAAGCAACTGATAAAAATAAAAGGTATTGTACTATATTAGATATAGATACATCTCAGTACAGAGAAAATGTCATATACCCAGTTGTCCCACAATCGTGCAAAACATGTTCTAGCTTTAACAGACACCGCTATCCTAGTCACACTTGAGATAACGTTGCCAAGTCTACAGTAAGGACGATTGGAAATTCAGACGCCTATATCATATGGAGTAGTTGTTCAATGTGGCAACTAGGTTGCTCGTTTTTTATTCAAACGTGCTACACTTTTATTATTCCAGTAAGATATCGGTGGTCTCAGAATACAGAATACTGAACTTTAAAGAAATCTGGCTTTCGTAAAAATAAAATTTGTAAACATTTTCATATCGATATAAAACCAAACTCACGAAGTCTGTGTGCATTGTGTTAACATTTCTATTAACATCATATTTTTAAACACGATCTATAACTATCCACTTTGAACCCGTATTGAATTTCATACAGTAAGGGTGGGCTTTGGTCATACAATAGGCCTTCTACATTTTTTGTACCCACAACCTGTTCAAGGCACTTTTTTTTGCCTTCACGGAATAAATCAGTGAGTCAACCCTTTCCGTTATTTTTTTACGTAGACTATTTGTCTAGCTTCTTGTGTTCGATAATGTGAAATTAACTTTATCACAGTCATGCTTTATGATACTCTTGCAGATAGAAGTAGCAGTTACTATATTGAGATGTTTTTCTAATTCTTTGTTCTCTTTTACGTTAAAAATACTTAAACTTATACAAAATAAACTTATAAACTTAAAAAAAGCAAGTTAAAACAAGAAAAATAATAATAGAATTACTTTAAAGTATAGTTAATGACTCACAAATGACCAAATCCCTCAATCCCCCTAAAAATACATAATATTATTGCATAGAAAATACAAATTTCATGAGCCATAATTGACGATCCCTTACGTTAATGAATATTTTAGTCACTGGATAGTCTTCTTATTGGATATACTAAAACAGAATAATAATTTTGTAAATAAAAATACATACCACATTTTTAAAACTTTCTAAATGTATAAAATAATTTATCTTAGCCCCATACAGATTTCTAACCCCGTACAAAGTGTCCTGAAAATTAGTGACTATGCATTTTTAATAGCTAAGAAAATTTTGCAAGATTTAAACGAAAATGAGGCGTGCATGCAATAGATATTAGATACATGAATAGTTCTTTAAGTCGCTAAACATTTTACTTTACTGTAAATGATATGAACTGCTGTGTGAGTTTTCTAAACGAAAACTACTCCATACACTCCTTACCATTATCTATTACATGCGCCCAACTATCTTTAGGCTTCTGCTTCTAACACCTAAAATATGAATCATACAGAAAGTTTTACCCTTTGATAAATTGAAAACCTCTAAAATTGCCTTGATTGACCACCCTCAACGTTTAATATTTGAAACGACAATATGATCAAAATCAATGGTAAAAAAATACTCTCATTCTAAAACGTATTTTCATTTTTAGAACAGCCTTTTCGATGCGGACGTTAAACATTCATTACATTAAAATTTTCAGTAAAGCATTGATTTCGACCAGGCTGGGTAGTCAATCGATGCAGAATTTAGTGCACTTTAATTATGAAAGGGTAACATTTTTTGTAAGATTTGTTGTTTGGTTAGAAGCAAAAAACTGAACAATTTCAGAAAATTTCATGTTTTTGAAACCTTTTTTGAAGTTTGCAGCGAGGGATGGTGTATACCTAGAATATTTCAATTTGATGTCAAATAAAGCGATAAAACGATTTACAGCTTTACCAAATAAACAAGAAAAATGCTTTTATTTAAGTTTTTTTTTCTAAATTTGATAGGAATTACTTTAGCCAATATATCCAGTAGCGATGGCTGGAACTTACACAGTCGCCCCTTGTGACACATTATGTGCATACTGCAGCGCGCACTTAATAACAGCTACTTTAATATTTACATCATACAAATTAAATTTTAAACAACCAAAATTACTCAACAAATTGTTTATACGGATGCAATCATAAAAGAACAGAATGCAATTACATCATCAAGAATAGATCAAATTAATTGCTGACATACACTTATACAAGTTTGAGTTTAACTTACAAGTAGAGATTACATAATCAAACAAAAATACTTATACTTTTGTCATTCACACATCCAAGAAAAACAACTCAACCTCTGATTTACAACTTCCAGGCCTGAACAAAGGAAACAAAACCAAACTATTAAATTTAGAAGTACATAAGAAAATGATTACAACAACAAAAATATTTAAAAAAGTTGCTACACAAATACTCACACATTATACAACTATCCATATTGACCCATAAGTTACATATATGCAGGTACATAATGTTTTCATGTATATTTTGTTTATTATTTTTATAATTTTTTAAAATCAGAATGCAAGTAAGATGGGAAACATCTCGCCTGCTAATCAAGAAACTTTTCAACGAGTAATTAAATGTATTTACTTTTTTACAAGATTGAGTTCATTAAAACATTTAATATCTAGGAATACAAAGGTTTTAAAATTTGTTTTCTTAATTTTGGGTAGCCTATTCTAAATAAATTTGTATTTAAAATTTTAGTACTATATTTCTGATTGTAGATTTGGTCAGTCTAACCGTTTTCACATCGTTTGAAAAATCGTACTTTATATACAAATAAATGTTGCAGTGGTAAAATATTTAATTTGGTACACAAAGGAAATGAGGAATCGCACTTCTGTTTTAATTTATCAGTTAGGTGTTTAAATTTAAGTAGCCCATTGCGGGTGGGTCTCATAAAACTAACCCTACACAAGTGTGATCATATTTACCATAACGGAATGCATTTAAGTAGCGCATAATATAGTAAACGCGCCTTGTAATATATAATCATTCATACACGTGGATCCTAAACAACCAACAGCTGGTTCTGGACTAGAACGTGTTATTATTTTATTATAAAATTATCATAATACTGTGTGAATACACACATACTTTATTTAATGTCCATTTATTAAGTAAGTTCAAAGAATAATTTGATGCCGAGGTATTCTTCCCGTTGGGCTTAAAGCGTTCATCTTAACACCTTCTGTGGATGTTTGTACAGGAGCGGATTACAACACTTAATCTGTGACACCTGCCTTTTAGATTATTAAGTGTGCCTTAACTACGTGTGATTTACCAAATTTCATAATAATCCGGGTTTAAGGTTAAACATTTAGCTAATACTTTTAAGAGAATTGTATATACATATAAATATGATAACTTTTAAAATGGCTCAAATCTTCTTTTTAGATAACCCCACTAAATTTAACTAATTATTAAAATGGAATTTATTAAGACAAACATTTAAAAAATTTGAACAGGCTAATATTTTGTTGTTGGTTTTAATTCGAAATTTTAATAAAACACTTATTAAACGTTTACTATTATTTTTAAAATGTAAAGTTAATATGTATTGTATTTATCCATTTACAATGAAATTTCAAGAATTTATCTCTTTTAAATTCTGTGCCTCCAAATTAGCTAATTTTCTTAGGAAAGATGATTCTTATAGTTCTCTTAAAATGAGACCTAAGGTCGGGAGGGTCAATGAGCACCAATCATGGTCCCCAGACCACGATTTGGGGTGTATTAAAAGTGACATGTATAGTAACTCTAACAGCAGCATTTTACATCCGATTTGGTTCAAATTTGGGAAACACGTTGGATTTATAAGCAGCTTGAACGAGTTCACAAGTCGTAAGTTTAAGTGAATATTTTACAGGAAGTAAAGGTTTTTCCAGATATTTCGTGTAATTCCAGATACCAAAAACTACGTGTGATTTATTAAATTTAATAATAATCCTGTTTCTAGATTAAAAATGTAACTAATGCTTTTAAAGAATACTTAAAGAATAGTATATATATGCATATGGTCAAATTTAAAATTTCTCAAATATTCTTTTCAGATCATCCCAACCATAAAAAACTAATTATACATTTTTAAAATTTTTGTAAGCCTAATATTGTGTTGTTGGTTTTGTTTCGAAATTGCAAAAATGTACTGAACGTTTACGAAATAAACAAAAAAATGTTGTCAAAATTTGTTGTATTTATCCATTTAAGATAAAATTTAAAGAAGTTATCTTTTTTAAATTCTGGGCCCCCAAATTAGATAGTTTCTTTATGAAAGATGAGCTATTGCAGTGACTCTTATAGTGAGACCTAAGGTCGAAAGTGGTCAATGAGCACCTGTCTTGGTGCCTAGAACACGTTTTGGGGTGTATTTAAAAGTGTTATGTATAGTATATATATAAATGCACTCTAACGTCAGCATTTTACTTCCGATTTGGTTCAAATTTTTGACGCACTTTGGTTTTATAAGTCGCTTAAATGAGTTCGCTAGTCAAAAAATCCAACGATCGGAATCACGTTTGATTTAAAGTAATTTTTTCCCAGATATTTCGTACTACATTAAATTTTTGAGATTTTAGCTAACAAAAATCATAGGGGATTATTATACAGATTTTGTTTTTGAAGTGATAACTTCTATTGGCCCGTTGCGCACTTTTGCTTGACTATGTTTCTGAAATCTTGCGTCACGCAAACGTTTTGCGTAGACACAAGTCAAAGAGTGAAGAGGGAATAGGCGATACATCGTATATATAGGCAAGTAAGCGCATGGAGAGGGAATAGACGATAGTATAATATGATAATTCGTTATTATAATTATTATAATATTACTGTATTATAATAAGTATGTGAAAAGTAGTTACCATTATAATGTAAGCATTATTTATTTAGTGAGTAATGATTTTGAGTGAGGTATTAGTGTATGCACTCTACATAGAATTATAAGACTAATTCAATATGTAAGGCATAATTATAATAATAATTATTATATTTGTGCGTTTTAAGTTTTGTAAAGAAGATTGATTTTTGTATAACTAAATGAAGTAAGTTTAGAAAAAAATTTACATTTTGTATAAATGTACAAAAAAATTTAAAATTGACAAAGTAATATTTCACATTGTTTTATTTTACTGTAACTTATTATTACTTACTTAAATATAAAATCTAGCTTCATATTACAACAATGGAGGTCATACACGTTAATGGAAAATCTATTCCTCACAGAGTAGTTTCTTCTAGGCCAGATTGCCAATGTTTATTCTACTCTTTCGCTTTAGTTGTACATGACACAATTCTCTGGGGTTTTAGGTGAGGACCAGAGTTGTTATTCATGTTTCAAACAATTGGTTCAACCCATATATTATAAAAGTAACAAGAGATATTTATTAAAAAAAAAAGAATATATCGCGGATATGAGCAAACCGGTAACTTTTGGAACCTTCCGTGAAATTCAAGCAACATCCGAAATATTTTTTATGAATTTCAGGTGTACAGAGATGGTTACTTGTTGTGGGAGAGTTTTGGCGAACTGATTGAGGGAGTATGGAGGCTAAGGTTTACAGGGGAACTGACGAGAGGCCACTTTGATGTTCCCATTCCTCTCACACCTTCTTTACCTGACAACCCAATGGATATTAGTGTGGAGGAAATACAGTCAGCTTCCCAATCCCAGGTTTCAGACGATGGTCTCCAAATTTCTTATCTTCCAACCCTATCAGAACAGTGTACATCATCATCTGATGCAGTTCGGTCGCATCCAGAACCAATACCAAAAAACGAGGAAAAAAGACGAAAGCGTTTTTCTAATAAAAATCGAGTAAAAGCACACAGGCAAGCGGTAAAAAAAACCATTGTCTCAAAATACACACAGAATCAGCTAAAATACTTTAAGATGTAACATTTGCTGTAGGTAACCATATTATTGCAGTAGGGAACATTGTCCTGTCAGCTATTAGTAGGCCTATACATAGACAAGTAAGCACGTGGAGAGGGAATAGACGATACATAGTAGCCTATATTATAATACGTTATTATAATATTATAATTATTATTATAATAATTATCCCTTACATATTGAATTATTCTTAGTATTCTATGTATAGTGCATACACTAATTACCTCTCTCAAAATCATTAGTCACTAAATAAATACTGGTTATATTATAATTATCAATATTTTTCGCATACTTATTATAAATATAATATTATTACTATATTATAATATTATAATTATGTAATTTAAAAATATGATATAATATTTTTTGACAATATTTGACTTGTGTAATTAGTTGACCTTTATTCTCCTCTAATATTAATATTGATAAAAATATAAATCGGTCGTAGAAGTTATCACTTCTAATGCGTGGTCTTAAGCACACTCAATGTTTTAATTAGCCTGTCTGGTTCCCCACAAAATCGATTTAAAAGTAAAGTACCATAAAAGTACCCATTTTAAAAATACATTGCCGTAGAAACGCGTTTCTGTTGGTAAACGTAGTAGTTTTGAGATTTTCTATTCAAGTTGTATTCAGTCAAGTTATCTTCTCACAAGTCAAGCTCAATAGGTATTTACTCATTTTACGAGTTATGTAGACTCTAAATAACCCTTAATATTCTCAGTTGGGAAAATGTAATTAGTCATTATACTTTTGATGTTTGGTTAAATAAACTTTTCTTTATCTATCACGGCCTGGTAAGAGTTTAAAAATCGTATCTATTTAATAGTCATACAATACAAATTAAAAAACGACAAATCAACTAGAAAAGAGCAGACTATCTTTAAACGGCTGAACCGATTTTATTGAGTAATAGGTAAGAACCCTCTCGATCAAGTCACCTTTCAAACAAAAACAATTAAATCTAAATCGGTACATCTGTTTCCGAGCTACGATGCCACAGACAGAAATACACATTAAACTTATAACACCACTCTTTTTGCGTTGGAGGTTAAAAAGTAAACAACTGCGATACATTTTGCTCCAACGCGTATTAAATGCGCATTTTGTTATAATATTTATTCTTTCTTCTGTTTAAAAAGTAATTTTCCAGTACAATTATAGTTCTTTTTTGTATTTTTTAATTTATTTTTCTATAAATCAAAGAACAACATATAACACAAAAAATTCAAATATATATTAGATCGTTAGGATCCAAATTAAGGATGATAACTACATCGTCTTTTACAAAATTCTTCAGATCCTGTTTGATCGCTCCACTGCTCAGGTTTCATGTTAACAGAAGCTAATGCGGACCTGCGCATAGCTTACGAAACTCACTGGATAACCAGAAGCCCTTTTAGCCGCTCCTACTCCCGCCGTAGCCACGTCATTTCTCATCCAAACGACTCCCATTTGTATCCTTTACCGACAAACCTAATAGAACTACATACTTCGGTAGCTGCGCACGGCTTAATTGTGGGCCGAAAAAATATTGAAATATTTGAAGACTGCTTTTGATCTGGTTTTCCAATTGAAGACTATATTTATTCAGTCGGAATTCTGGAGTACACTGATTGATCTTGTTATGTGAGTTCGAACATTTCTTAATTATTGCGGCCTTGAACTTTGCGATAATGTCGTTGTGGCATCGGAAATCAGTGTTACCAGATGTACGACAATCATCGTGTTTGTACTATATTTTCCACTAAGAAAGGACACTATATATTATGGACATACTATATATGGACACTAAGAAAGGATTTTGGTAATTTTTTTTCAAAGCTTAAAAATGATAAATATTTAGTGTTCACTACTAGCCCTAAAACAGATAAAACAGCTGATTCAAATCAAAAGCTTAGCAACACACGTTTGTTGAAATTTAGCAACCAATTTAGCAAATTCAGAATCAGTTGGTAATCAAATTATTCTTCACAAAAAACTAGATTAGGTTAACAAAATCAAATAAAAGACAAACTAAATGTCATCGAAAAGGCTTACTGTAATATAATTCGAAAATCTGATTTTACATATTATAAATAAAACAGGTGGTTTGGATCAAAAACTTAATAAAACTTAAGGTTAAGTACTGAACCAAAGCTCGTTTTTGGAAAGCATTTACATTTATTACCATAGCAACCTACTTGACAAAATTTAGAATTATGTAATTATTCTTCATAAAAAAACAGTATTATTTTAGATAAAGTAAACGTAAACACAAACAAAAATCAACGAAAAAGGCTTACTGTATTATAAGTAAAACATCTGGTGTTGTTTCCTTTAGTTGGCAATATAACAATTTATTTGAAATGTTGATGATTGATTATTTAAATATCAATGGTGAAATTAAATCGCATGTCGTAATTCTCATTATTGTGAATGGTGCTTGTCTATTTCGATCTTTGTTTTACATCATGTATAGGTAGGTCACCGCTACCCCCACCATCCTACTTATATCCAAGTGCTTTTGTCCTAATCATAATTTTCATGAAAATACCAGAGTATACAATAATCTGTTTGCTTATCGGCTTCGCCATGAGTCGCCGCGGAGATTGGTAGTAATCGATAAAGTAGGCATACATAAGACAAGTAACTAAGGTGCTAATTTTAGATTTAATCTCAAGAAGGCAGTGGGTTTCCTTGGTCTGTATTATCTAAGTGCATGACATTTATTTTTCCATGTTCTAAATGTATGTTCTTATCTCATCTTTATTAGTAAAAACGTTTACCTAATTTCAGTTTTTTATGATAATAAATATTACGTTCTGATGACATTGGATAAATTTTGTTTTCTTAATTAAACAACGGCTATACAAATAATAATTTGCATCTACCAACAGAATATTAAAATTATAATAAAGTAAGCCTTAATAAGTAAAATTATAAAAAAACTAAGATAGAATATAGACAGTAATGTTTATGTTATTTTTTTTATTTCTATTTTAATGGGGCAAGATCTCAAAATAATGATTACATTTTTGATTAAACCAGTATAACCAACGATATATATTCATGACAGTTTTCCCTTCTTTCGGCACTCATACGACTGCTTTCTTTTTACTTTCTCACTATACTATAGTATAGAGAAAGTATAGTGATCGCAAAAACTCCCAAAAAATCAGTTATTATTTTTTTTATAAAAAAACGGCTCTAACGATTTTGATAAAATTTGGCTTATTTGTTGCCTTTAATGCATCCTACCATATGCAAAAAACCGCATTTTTCTAAAAATTATCGTTTAGCTAGTAATAATAATAATAACAACTGATTTTGGGGTTTTTTTTGTCCATAAAGGGGTTTGATTTTCAAAAAATGTTCAAAACCTTTTTTCGTGCATATATGCAGGCCTAATTGACGTGTTTGGTGCAAATTTGTTCGAAATCGATCGAATAGTTTTCTTTCTAGATAATAATAATAATATTTATTAGTTAATCTTCTACTTTAATAAATCACCTCTCCTACCCCACCTACAATTATACAGTCATAAAGTCTGTTTAATAATTTAAATATGTTTGTGAGAACGTATGTGCCACTTCCTGGTACCGTTTATTTTATATAAAATTGTGATATTTGAAGAACATAATTCATAAAATATAACTATTTATAAATACCAATTATAAATGGGCCCCCCTTAAATTGTAAAGAAAACAAACTAATTGGAATGTTAATAAACATTTGCAGTTTACGTAATCATATGTTATTTCATATTCAGGTCGATCCGTCCCCTACCGTTTAGAATACAGTGACAGCCTACTGAAATTTACAGTACTACAATATTATTTCCAAGTGGCGCCGAAAGGTCAGCCATTTTGTGAACAGACAAAAGGATCGTTCATGGTTAACGCCATTCCACAGTTGTCTGATGGTTCGATAGATCTATAGTTGTTCATTAAATAGAGTTTAATGCTTAAATATTTATTTTTGTTGCCGTTGGAATGTGGAAATTTAATGGATATGTGCCAGAGAATTTCGTACTGTCTATGCGAGGGTGATATTGAATTTTACTCGTTCCAAAAATGTTTTTAATAGGAAAATCTCCCAAAAACCCACATCTCTAAACTATTATTACTAGGCGGAAAATCTGAAAGAATTTTCAGAAAGCAAATAATATTTTCAGAATGTTTTAAGCGTACATTTTTTGGGAACTTCTTCTATCAATGTTACGCGTTTTACTGAATACAGTATATTACCATTGACTACAGTATGTTGTGTTCTACTAAAATTGGAAAGACTTCCCAGAAAGGAAATTATAATATGAAATATTGCCTACGTTTGAAAATGGAAATTTGTTGGACATTTTGCTTTTGTAAAAAGAGAAGGTTTAAGGAAAAAATTGTATTACTAGTCATTTAAAAGCCCTATCTAGTTAACTTATCAAACAAAAAACATACTACCTAATCTTTCCTAAACTTCCTAAGCAAAATTTCAATAAAATCTCACGTTAGCTTACATCACTTAAATGGAGGGAGAAATTATCAGATAGGTTTTTTTATTTTTTAGTAAATTTTGGAAAGAGTTCATAAATTAATTGCTTTCATTCTATGTCACCAACAATATATAAAAAAAAAAATATATATTTAAAAAAATATTTCTTAAGTATATTGTCACCAACAATATATTTCTTAAAAATTACAGGTTTTGACATAGTTTTTTGTAGGCCTACCTGTTTATTTTTCGGTACGATTTCCCGATCTTAACCATTTTTCAACGAACACAATTTATTGGTTTTCTTAGACCATACCTTGTACAAACTGAAAATTTGTTGCCAAACTTTATGTTTTAGTCCAGGTAGTTTTGATGATGTTGCTACTTCCTTTTTGTAAGTGTTTTCATATTTTATTTCTTTTTTTGAATAGTTTATTGCAAACTTCTTAGTGGATATTTATAAAACTTAAGGGATCCTCAATGATGAATAAGTTTCTTTTGTTGGTTTTTGTGATATGTGATGACTGAGTGAGTGATATTTGGAGTGCTATTCATGTGCGTGTTCATTGCATCGTTTAGAATAAACAAATTCTAATAATCATCATAGGTCTTAACACTCTGTTTGAAATCTAACAGCCACTTTGATTTTTCACTAAAAAAATGTCATCTCTTGAAAGGTTTAACCGATTAATTTCACACTTGACACAGCTTTTAATTACGTCACGACCTAGAAAATTTAAAACAATTGTCCTAATCAAATAATCCTTTAAAAAATGGTGGCTAATTAATAAAAATGAATGAAAACTAAAAAACAGTAAATTTTTATACAAACGTAAAGAGTATTTTTTTAGCCTGATAATATCCTATCTATTATCAAAATTACCTGACAATTGATATCAATAAAACAGGACCCAACTTAATTAATAGGTAATGCAAATGAATTATTGCCTCTATTTTGTTGCTAAGTATGTTGAGCTAGTCAAACTAATAGACTCGGTGTTACATTTATAAAATTTTATAGGAAATTAAACGGGCTATACAATTTACCCTTGACGTTTTTTAAAAAAATACTGTTTTTTAGTTACTCTCATTTAACATTTTTGACACCATTTTGAAACTGATTATTGGATTAAGTTCGTTATTTTACATTAACCAGATCATTGTGTAATTAGGGCCGTGTCAGGTTTGAAATAAATCGGTTATGCCTTTCTAGAGATAAAAAAAATAAAACTATCGTGGGACTTCCTTGACAGAAGTAAAAACTGTCATGAATATAAATCGTTGGTTATACTGTTTTAGTCCGGAATTTGATCATTATTTTTATCTTGTCCCATTTAAATTAGAAATATAAAAATAACTTAAGCATGATTGTCTACAGTCTAACTTTCAGAAAGGCTCAGTTCATTATAATTTTAATATCTGAAGTTGAACATCTAATTTGTATTAAAAGTTTAACAACAAAATTTTAGGCTAGTCCTATACTGAACCAACACACGTTTCTTTAATGCATTTATATTCTTTACCACAGCAACCAAGTTAGCAAATTTAGAAATAAAAAAAAAATTGGGAATCACAATGTCGTTTTTAAAGGTACCACAAAGTACACTGATTTAAGACAACTTAC
The DNA here is from genome assembly GCA_018207615.1 of Philaenus spumarius. Classification (NCBI taxonomy): domain Eukaryota; kingdom Metazoa; phylum Arthropoda; class Insecta; order Hemiptera; family Aphrophoridae; genus Philaenus; species Philaenus spumarius. The sequence goes on along the minus strand of JAGFPH010001333.1, from coordinate 159,882 downwards.
AAAATTAGGAAGTGCAACGTAAATTTCATCGAGAGCGTGGGGTAACTAACAGCTATTGATAAAAACATTTGAATTTAAGCCAATTTTATTTCGTCGATTTCTTCTTCTTGTACAATCAGCTGTTACTTTAAACTTCTGGTTTATTTTAGTACGTGTGTAAAATCATTGACAGAATCAAAAGCGTCTTACTTTAATATGCTTATCGCGAGTTCGCGATATTTAACTCATCCAAAAAGTACTCGATGAGCCTAAAGAAGTTTTCACTTCTAAATACTCAGTAATAAAAACAAAATGTTCACTAGGCTGGAAAGGAGCATTTTAGGACCTCTAACTGTCGGAACTTTACTGTCAATGATGCAATAAATACTTGGGTGAATTGTTAGTCCACATTTTTAAAATACTCTGTATACATGTGAGTAATTTCAATTTATAACTCAAACATTTTTACTCAAAACACATTGAAACACGTGAATGTTATGTCTATATTGGTGCAAGGGCTATTACTGTATTTGACTCAGTAACAAAATTCTCACCCTCCCATACCTGTAATAAGCACTTTGGATTATTCATCGCCCCCTGTAACATTCCCTGCATGATATCCCAATAAATAACGAAGAGAAGATAAGACATTGAGTGATGCACTCAGCATGTCTGTCCCTTTCATGAATCGCAATGAGCCAACACTAGGCTTTGATTGAGTTATCAAGTTATGCTTCCACGGGGGAAGGTTACTTTGTCTTTGTCTGTGGTGTCACCTCAGGAGCATTTAGATAATATAAAGTCATAAACACTTTGCGTAACACATCATTTTACCAGTATAAACACGGTAAGTCGGAAAACGTCATGGGATTATCACAACTAAGAGAAGAATTTATTCAAGAGTATAATAAAATTCTTTGGACTTCATAGTCGAAGTTTGGCGTTTTCAGTTCAAATATATCAAAATATAAATTCAGGTTGGCATAAAATATATAAGCGCACTATCAATAACGTCTATGATGGGGGGGGGGGGGAACAAGTGGCCGTCATCCTCAATAATATTAAAATCCAAAAAGTTGAGAAATTTTACGTTTTTAAAAAAGTTGGGATTTTGATATTTTGATTAAATTGCACGTAAAAACTCAAAAACTCAAACTTTGGGTTTGGGGTTTGAAAGTTTTTGTTGTTAATTGCTACATTCACAAATAGCAAACATGTTTTAATTTCTAATCCAAAAATGTTGGGTAAATCTAAATATTTCTGTACCAAATAAATACATTGTCATTCAGAAATGATGTTCTGGGAAATTTAGTTCCAACCCTTGTTATTGTGGCAACATTGACTGTCAGTGCTATGCAGTGCGCCAGGCCGCCAGACCAGTGTTTCCAAATTGGGGTTTTTCCACCAAAATGGGGAAATTTTTAAGTTTGGGGAAATATTGGGGAAAAGAAAATGATTTGAAAAAGTATGGGTTGATGTGATGAACATGTTGAAATTCCTGTAAAAAATAAAAGCTCTTAAATTACTCAATATAACACGTGCAGTGTTGAACACCCTGCTTAGAGAAGTCAATTTAACAAAAAGAAAATATCTCTACTGGGATTTATTCCATACAACATAATCCAGAGCCACGTTTGAACCCCCACCACAGAATTTGATAAATTCTAGATGTTGCCTCCCCCCACCCCCAAATAATTTGTACTATACATGATCGGATTTTATACAGTAAAATAAATTAAAGAGTTATTTACAAACACTCACTGCAATCCAAAAAATGATATGTTGAGTTTTATTATACACCAAATTTGGTATGAGCGTTTTGTATGTTACAATTTTAAAGTGTGCCAAATACAAAAATTTCCGTTATTTTCATTTAAAAAACTGTATAAAAGAGAAAATATATGCTTTTTTTTAACTACAAGCAATTATTTTTTGTCATTTCTGTAGTTCAAAGGATAAGAGTTATCAAAGAAAAATCAACTGAAAATATATTTTCTCGGTAATTGTTTGCAACACCCAAAACACTTTAAATAAATACAGTAAAATCTATCGCTCTGAAATGAACTAAAAATTCAAATGTGACACTTAATTGTTTCAAAATTGCTACTGACATATGAAAAACTCGGACCTGGAACCTAATATGCGTCGGTAGACCACTGCAAATAAGTTAAAACACAAATATTAATACACATTAAAATTGTCTGTGTTTTAAAATAATGACATACTTGCATTATACCATAAGGCGTGAATTTTTTTCTTATTATAGGCCTATGTAAGAGGAATTGGTCCAAACCAAGGAGGATTTGGTAAAAAAAAAACTGTTTTCAACTTGAATGGTCAAGAGTCGTTGTTATTTTTAATATCATCTTGAAAATTACAGGTTAAACGTAATTATTTTAGCTTAAACCTAAACACGGTCCATTATAGTGGGTCACAAGTGAAATGGTTACAGGTTTGAAACTAATTTAGCGCATGCTGAGCGTGCTAATTCCAAAACCTTCCACTAGGTTGCGTAACTTGCCCTTCACTAGTTCTTAGAAACCTTCCTACCAAGGTGCGCAAGCGGAGTTTTGCAGAAATCTTGTCTCGTCACGTGTGTTTAATAACCGACTACATAGAGGATGGCGTGTACGCGTGCGTTTGCTCGCGTTGCGACATAACTCAGCCGATTCACTTAGTTCCGTAAACATTTGGATTCTGTTAAAGCTTGCGGACGATTATCGTTTGAAAATCTGTTGTTTGTTTTTGTCTGTCATTTTTAAATAGGAGGGTAAATAGGAATAAGTAGCCTACTAAATTACATGGAAAATAACATGGACCAAGCCCGGGATTCGAACCCAGGTGCTTTATCATTTCGTGTGATTAATATCTGGTTTTATCAGGTTGGCTCATTTGGCAGAGCGGTACTACGGAATGGTAAAGGTCTAGGGTTCGAATCCTGGTCTTGGTACATGTTTTTTCACTTGTAATTTAGTAAAACTAACCCTTGCTGTCAAAATGTATAAGCAAAAACATATAAACAAATTTAACAAGGAAAAAGTAGTACGAGGAGAAGCGTAGATCTTAATTAGACGTAGTATAAGGAGGAATGGCGTACTGAGTGACAATTTAGAGCGGTTGGTTGGGTGTAAATAAATAAATTAAGAAAGAGAATACAATGAATGGCATATTTAATGCCCTCAGAAACTGTTGCAAGGTGGTGAGAAAATAGTGCAGTGTAAGGCGTAAAAGTATAATAATAATAATAATAATATATGCTTTATTTACACTTCTTCAAAATTACAACAACGTTTCATAACATATAGTCTAGCACGCAGCCGTGTGCTAGGTGGGCAACAACTAACTATTATTTAACAGAAACAGAAGTATAAACTTACTCTAACTTAGACAATAAAAAATCACCAATACAAACATAAATATAAATTTTAACAAAAATCAGTACAAAAATTAAATTATTAATAATAACAAAGATCAGCATAATCTAAAAATATTTTCAACAGTTAAATTCTTTTATTAATGTCCTTCTATAATGCCATGCTTGTTTAAGATATTTACACAATACACCCCAATCCTGACCATTCATAAAGTCCTTGAACTCTGACAGCGATAATTTTTCTTTACCCAGATAAGATTGTCTATATTGAACCAATATCGGGCATTCTGCCACAAAATGGTAAACATATTCATTCACCCCCATATTACACAACAAACATATATAATTTTTCCCTTCAACCCACGATTTAAAATAAATGAATTAATTCAGCTGTACACTTAAATGCCAATTTCATTTCCTGCAACTTATATTTATTTTGTACTATTAAATTAGTATTTTCCCCTAGGTTAAAATCTAGACTGAAGTAAATTTTATGATATTTTTTATTTGTTGCTGCTACTAGACTTTTTTTAAAATTGATTTTATTCAATAAATATTTTAATTCACTATTTTTTAAATTACAGTTATTTTTACCCCACATTTCTAAATTCTTGTCTACCTCCACTTCGTATTTAGACCCTAAAAGTTTCCATTCCATAAACCATGAAAACATTATTTTTTCAACCTGTCTTCCGGCATAGCTGACACTTAAACATATATTTAAAATGTAGCTTTAATGTATACAATTACAACTTATCTAGAGCCGTTTCCAGATAAATGGTATAATTTGGTGTATTTAAAGGTAAGCAAATTTTTTGTATTGTATTTTAAAGGAACAATTTTTTTATAAAAAAACCGAAATACCTTTTTAACACCTTTTAGGGTTGTATTCCCTATAACCCTAAACTTGAGCTGCATAACTTACTGTTGCTCTTTGGGCTGCTTGAAAATATGATAATTTTACAGTTAGTGGAACGTTTTTACACCCAATAAATTTAGACCAAACACAGTTAATACTAGCTTTGGCCATTGCAAACTTAGACTTTCTATGATGGTCCTCGTAAGAAAAATTCGAAGTTAGGTCAAGCCCTAAATATCTATAACTGTTTACAATTATGTCGATCTGTTTTTCGTCGTTGCCAATTTCCCACCGTTTCTAAAAATTATCAATTTCGATTTTATTAAGTTTACTCTTAAATTCAATAAGTTGCAATATATATTTAATTTATCCATCATAGCCTGAAGACTTTCTGGCGATGATGACACATGATGGCGATGATAGCTATTTCGTTCGCATAAAACAGCATCCGAATACAAATCCCATCAATACAACATCCTCCCCCCAATGCCTCATGTAGGTCATTCAAAAAAAAAAGCGAAAACAATAACGGACTCAACAATACTGTAAGAGTATAGGTCTAGGAGTATAAGAACAGTAATGGTTTTTTTACGAGACATATTTTTGAAATTCATTATTCCGTCAACAGCCCCAACCCCGGCGAAACAAATGGAAACAGATTACAGTATTGTTTAATGTGATTTTTTTTATGAAATGACGATTGATTAGGACATAGGCACTTAGATCGGTGGTGTGGCATCATAGATCCTGACGCATACTTACTAGGACCAGGTGTTTTGTGTAAATGACAGGATTTTTTTCATATAGCCTAGTAGAGCGATGTAAACAGTTTCAGAGATATATTGGTTCAGTATTATAGACCACCTAAATTTGTTTAAGCTTTTGAACCAAATTGGCTGTTTTAGTTATAATATGTAGCAACACAAGTTCAAACTATAATGCAGTACGCCGTTTTAGTTGATTTTTGAATGTGTTTGCTGTTATTTAACCTAACCTAAAAATGCTGTCTATTGTGAAGCATAACAAACTGATTCTAAATTTGCTAAGTTGGTTGCTACGGTAATAAGTATGTAAATGCATTCAACAAATGTGTCTAGCTAAGCTTTTTGTCAAAATCAGCTGTTTTATCTGTTATATGACTGACAGAGAACCCCGTATTTTCACCATTTGTACGCTTTAAAATCTAAATTTTGCAAAATCTTATCTTAGTGTTCAACACATGAGAATATACGTTTAACTTTTTGAATTTTTATCGTAAGTTTTGCCCTACGTTGTCCTATATCAGTCAGTCAGGACAAAGTCCCTTATATAGTTAACAGATAACAGTTACTTGGCTAATAAACAAAGACGAAACGGATAAGAGTGTGGAAGGGCACGGGAGATCAATGGTAATAGGACAGACAATGGTATACAGTATATATATACGGATGTTTCCAATGTTTTCCTTAGTCTGCGTTAAGCTGCCTTGTAATTAATTACCGTCACTGGCGAAACTAAAGTCTCCATAAAATTTGTGATTTTTAGTTAAACTACCATGTATCTTCGGTCAGTAGTTAGTCATCTATAAAGGAGGGAAACAACTTCACAAAGTCATTTCACTTTACTCGGCCTTGATTCATTTACCCCTAGAGGCTGTAATATTCAAATTTCAACAACAATTACCGTTTCTAAAAAAACAAAAAACAAACAACAGTTAGAGATCCCGGTAGTGGGAAGTTTACGGCCCCGGACTCTTACATTATGATAATTGTTAACTTCCTGAATGAGCCAATGGGAGCGTACAGTTTCTGCTTCTTTCTACGACGCATTATGCATATGCCTATATCTATAAATCAAGCCATTATTAAAAGAACATCCGGTTAGCTAGCGTACGTTTAATTTGTGACCATTGTTCTGTTTCCGCTACCTTTCACTGGAAGAAACATTCCCGATTTGTATTTGGCTTCGGAGCGGTACAACTCATCTGTTCCAGTTAGTTTTAGCTTTTAATTTATACAGTAAAATGTTTAAATTGTTCGTAAAGGTATAATTTTGTAGAACGTTCGAGAAAATAATATTTTCCCATAATGGGAGGTCCAGATTTTTTTTGTTCTGTAGTTGTGTGTATCGTCATTATTATGTAGATGTTTGAAGGATATGACAAAATGGATTTCCCCCTTTCCCATTGGAAAGATGAGCTATTCCAGTGAATCTTATGATCAGACCTAAAGTCGGAAGGGGTACATGACCACCGATCAGGGTCCCCAGAACACGTTTTGTAATGACATTAAAAATTTATGTGTAATTGTATATATGTGCTCGCACATTTAACGTCCGGTTTGGTCCAAAACAAGTTCAACAAACGAAGAACGTTTTTTTATTTTCAGTAACAGTTTTTTCAGTTTTTTTTCGTATTAGATGGACACTTTCTGGGGGTTTAGGTAACATAATGAATATATGAGGTAATTCTGCACATTTTGTGTTTTACACGACCTTATAGCCCGTATGGATCCTCCAAAATCGATCAAAACGTAAAACCTGGTTTAAATCCACGTAGTGGCTTTTACAGTGGATCAGCTTCTGGTCCAATGCCGCAGCGCAAACTTGCAAAGCGCAGTCCATAATCCGATGTCACAAGGTCAGGGTGTAAAGTCGAAGAGAGTTTTTCTTCTGCGAGCGGAACGAAGCAAAGAGTGAGCCGGGGCGGGAGGCTGAGGTGTAAAAAAATTCTACTAATATATTTCGTACAAGCTTGCAGTTATTCTGCGTCTTCTTGAATAAACAAATTTCCTAAATAGTTGGTTGAAACCCTGAAACATATAAGCTGAATTTTGAAATTTCACTCAACTCAATCAGCTGTACATCTGCTTTATCAAATGATTCTAAATATTGGCCTAAAATCTTCCTGAATCCAAGACAACTTCTTCTATTGCTTGAGCACATTTAAATTTACATCTTGATACATCCCTTGTCAATTTATCAAAACACTAAATAGTCCCAGGTAAATCGTTCTCGCATCCATTGATGGGACATCATATGACATCCTACAGAAGACCATTTAGTCCGTATTGTTCATATCACAGTCACTGCGACAGTTAATTGTTGAACAATACGTGTCAGACCTATCGACCTCACAATAGCCGAGTCGTTAGTGCGACATCTCTCGGGTGTGGGGCTTAGCATGACAATCATACTGTCTATTGATTTATGTTATTTATGTGTTGAACAATTTCCTATGTTGTGTCATTTGACATTGTTTTGCGTAACCAATACATAACTCATCTCCGCGTCACTGTATACTTAATGTGGGAACCTGTTTAGAGAATGTTTTCACATAATTACTGTTCAGTTATTTCGGTAATTGTTGTCAGGAATTTTGAAATCACGTCTCTTTGGTGGTCTTTCGAAGTGTTCTATTTATTTTTCGACAGGTTTACGGTAGCCGTGAAAGTCAAACGAATAGTTGACGCTCGTGTACCCCTAGAACTGGTCATTATGTTTTCTAGAATGGTAGGGTGATTTCAGCCATTTTGCTACATAACTGTTTAAACATTTAAAAAAATCGAAAATAAATGGAAAAGTTATCATGTTATATTTTGTAGCTTTTGTAATACCATTTGTGAAATCAGAAGAAGTAAAATTTAATTAAAATTAATTTTAGTTTTTATTTTATTTACAAAATATTTGTGAAAAAACTTCACAGAGAATTCGAAAATTCCTTTAAAAAATCTGATGATAGTTTTTTTTCTAAATTGTATGCTGAATCCAAAATAGTATAATTTATAGGGGTTATTATAATAATAGATTTTTTACGTAATAACAACAATAAATTAGTTTAACCTAGGGCATGCTAGGAAATATGGTTGTGCGCTAAACAAAACAAAATTTGTATGAAATGAATTAGTTAAAAAATGCCAAAATCTGGTAGTTTGGCATTTTAGCTTTACTAAGAATCTAAATTCGCTTGGATATACCAGAATTCAACTATTATTCTATGCAATAATCAAATAGATATTTCGAACGTCGAGAATCGACGCAACAAATTCTGACAAAAGTGATACAAATTGTTTTGAATGCATGTTGAAATAGGCAAAATTAAGATTAAAACTAGTGGTTTGTAGGGGCAATAGCCCCTATATATATAGATTGAATAAATTAGTTTCATAAGTTACTATACTTTTAAGTTATTGTTTGAAATTTGTGAAAATAATATGCACAATAACAACAAAAAAACAGCTACAATAACAAAATACATCACAAAAATGCACATTCAGGTTTTGTTATGATATCGGAATTTTTCAATTTATATACAATCACCTGTTTTTAACACTAACATCACCTGATTTACACCTGATTTCCCATGCTATTTAAATGGGAATTATTTTATTCCATAACAAACTTTCGGGACACAATTAAAAAAATGACTATTTTCCCCCAAAAGTTCATTCCCAGACCGTTAAAATGAAATCTCTCCCAGCTTTCTACCACCTCTCATTCGTCCACAATTTCATTGTAAAATTTGGGCTTATGGAATTAGATATATAGGTTGTACGTAACAAAATAATTAAAATCCATTTTTAAGGGAAAATTTGATTCTGCGATCAACTCACTTATAAGTTTACGTAAGTGTACGTACGTGAGTAACAAAACAGTATAGCTTATGAACGTGTAAAATAACTGTACTTTTAAAGACATATGTTTCGTTATTGAACAGCTGTGCTTTTAATCTCGAAATTTGAATTTTATAAATATAAGATTGTGTTATAATAGAAAAGAAAATTATTGTTGTCAAGGATCAACATTCGCAACAGGTGAGTATAAAGTTTAACTCCAAAAGATTAGGGAAAATTTTAATTAATATTTTTGTACCTAATAGTAGATCGTATTTTTTTTAAATCAGTTTTTCTGGAAATTTTGTTCCAACTGCTACGGCAGCACTAACTGTCGTTGACAAAATGTCTACTCTACTCATTGTTTCCTTAATAAAATGGGGTTTTATTATTTCCTTTTTATAAATTTAATAATGTGATACACATGTTAAAGTATTGTACAAAATTAAAAATTTTCTTAAGGTTAATAAACGTTATTTATAGAGATAAATGTCTACAAAATAATTTTTTAGAGGTATACCCTCCGGTAAGTTGAGAAATTCGGTCAAAATTGTTGGGAACTTTTAGATTTTTTTCTAATAAATTATTGGCGACATCCCTGATCACAATTCTCTTTATGTAAAAGAAATTTAAAATAATTAATAAAATCACGCAGCTGAACCGCTTACGCGAGTGAATTTCCGATATTAAGTTTATATGTTTTACGGGTTTCAACCAACTATTTAAGAAATCGGCCTACTCACGAAGGCGAAGAATACGTTTACAAAATATATTAGTAGAATTGTTTTCACCTCAGCCTCCAGCTTCGGTTCAGTCGCTGCTTCGTTCCGATCAGAGGAAAAACTCGCTTTGCGAATTGCACATCGTCCTTTCGGTCTCGCATTATGGACTTTTTTGTTTAACTCGCAACGATCGAACTCGCAACGAGCGAACTCGCTTAGCTGCTCCCACGATAAACTTTCCCACGTTGATTTAAACCGGGCACTTTTATGGTGTTTTAAGTTTTGTTCTATTTTGGTTGAACCAGATGGGCTGTAAGATCGTGTTCAACAAGATAAACCCCAATAAAGTTTGCTGTAGTAAAAAAAATTTAAAAAAATTGTACTTCCTTTCAAAAAACGTTGTTTATTTTGTTGGATTTTTTTGGCTAACGAACTCTTCCGGGTTAGAAAACCAACGTGTGTACCAAATTTGGACCGAATCGTTGGAGTGCGAACACTTAAATAATTATATTCAGTTTTTAATGACATCCCAAAAAGTGTTCTGTGAACTATGATTGGTGCTCATTGACTTCTCCCGACATCTGGTCTCACCACAAT
>JAGFPH010001333.1:124465-148362 GCA_018207615.1 Philaenus spumarius | reverse complement strand
TGGGGGGGGAGGGGGAGCCCCCAGGGGCATATACACTTTACCGTTGTATAGCCCATAACTGGCAAAGATGGTGCTTCCTAAAGAGGAATCGAGAATCGTCAAAAATGCTCTAGAACACAGCGTTTTCGAGATATTGACGGTTTTTGTAAAAAAACAATGAAAAAGCTTTAAATCATTGCAATATAATCGAAGCCGACGGAATAAAACGTGTTTTTTGCATTAAAAAACATATGCCTTGTAAGAAATAAATGTACCAATTTCCAGTTCTCTAGCTTTATGGGAAATATAATAATTATTTAGTATTATTTTAGGGGTTGTTGTTACATTTTCACCCCTTAGCAGCACACTGAAAAATACAAATATGGTTAACTTTTTATATATATCTTGTAAGAAATGAATGTACCAATTTCCAGCTCTCTAGCTTTATGGGAAGTATAATAATTAATTTGTATTGTTTTAGGGGTTGTTATTTCATTTTTACCCTAAGAAGCATGTAAATGAAAGGAAATATGGTTTACATTGTATAAATTTATTGTAAGATATAATGTACCAATTTCCAGTTCTCTAGCTTTATGGGAAGTATAATAATTATTTCGTATTGTTTTAAGGGTTGTTATTACAATTTCACCCCTTAGCAGCACAGTGTGAAATGCAAAAATATAGTTTACATTTTATATGTACCTTGTAAGAAATAAATGTACCACATTCCAGCTTTCTAGTCTTAATGGATGTATAATAATAAATATTGATTGATTTATGGGTTGTTTCAACCCTTAAATCAAAATTATAGCCTATGTTTCATTCCAGGTCATGATCTATATATGTGGGCCAAAATTCATTCAAATCCATCCAGTACATTTTGCGTAATTGTCAGTCAAACAAACATACAAACTTTCACATTTATAATATTACTAGGATGACAAACTTTGAAAATAACACTAGGCCTAATAATTTTAAAACTTGTTAAAATAACATCTGCGGAAGACTTATGTTAGGGCAATAAGATGTGATACCAAAAAGTATATATGTTTAAAAACTGGAAACATACTGTGACTAGAGAATTTTATATTAACTTAGGCCTAGTTTAGTTCCAGATTTTTGAAGGTTACAATCCAGCACGATTAATGATGTAGCGGTATTCTAAAATTGTACAAATAAGAGCACTGTATTATAATTATTTTATTTATTTAAGAAATGTATACCTAAATGGTACTGGCAATATTTTTATTGAGGTTAGTATATTTCTGATTTATTAATAATTCACGATTAACAATAATTGTAAAGATGTTTCATTAACTTATCTTTGATCTGATAGAGACTTATTTTAACCCAGTTTTTCAATCAAACTTAGCCTAAGACTTGAGTTTATTTCAAGTTTTTGTAAATATCAATACATGTTTTGCTTAGACCTACATCGTAAATAGATCATAATGGAGACCACCATTACAAGCTGGATAAAATTTAGTTGAAAGAATAGTTATTATTATATTATAAGAATATTGAAATTAAAGATATGGAGAGTGGTATACAAACCTAGCCCTATAAATATAGTAAGTTAGCCTACTTCTTTATTATGTTCAAACCAATTTTGTTAGGCAATAACCTACACTTACAAAGGCTTCAACAATTCTGACTAAGCCTAGAAGAATTTGATTGATTCTGAATATTTAAAACTATTTAATTAACTCATAAATTGCACCAAATATAAATTATTTTTCATGAAAGGTAAAGAAAGATGTTATGGATTTCCAACGCATGTCTATTTTTATTGTAGCCCATTTCTAACTTTAATGAAACTAACCTAAAGCCTTTAACAAAACATTTAATATAATATAAAGACCTCATATTTTAATTTAATAATATAATTAACTGAAATTAACTTTATTATAATTCAAAACTATTAAAAGTAAAGTAAAACTACAAACCTAGTGTAGGCCTATACAAATTATAATAAATGAAATCTGACTTACCTGGACATACAGATAAATGTAACATGAATCGTGAAAACAGCAACACATCACTAACCTTGACTCAAATAATTACGCAGTAAATTATGATCAAAGCTGCTCGATGTGGCAACGTTGTACCAAGAAGTGCGCCCTTAGAAACGAACCAATTAAATTGTAAGAAAATTGTCAGGCCTCAACACTCGGCGCGAAGGCTTTAGTTCCAAAATATGCTACAGGTGGTGCTGCAATACGGTGATGTATCACGGCCCGATAAATATTTTCCAATGTGCAACTGCATGAAACAGATTTTATCGGGTCACACTTCAAGTTGAGTTATATTTTCATTTTAAGTCTAACAAAGTGGTATAATGCAGTTATTAACTGTCGGTCCATGTGTAAGACCCGACAGTTTTAACAGGCCCGGCAGCACGCTCATAAGCAGGAGTGTAACCCGACAAGTATTAGTGAACCAACGCACCCAGACACACAGACACACAGACACACAGACACACACACAGACCGTTAAAATGAAATCTCTCCCAGCTTTCTACCACCTCTCATTCGTCCACAATTTCATTGTAAAATTTGGGCTTATGGAATTAGATACATAGGTTGTACGTAACAAAATATTTAAAATCCATTTTTAAGGGGAAATTCGATACTGCGATCAACTCACATATAAGTTTACGTAAGTGTACGTACGTGAGTAACAAAATAGTATAGCTTATGAACGTGTAAAATAACTGTACTTTTAAAGACATATGTTTAGTTATTGAACAACTGTGCTTTTAAGCTCGAAATTTCAATTTTATAAATATAAGGTTGTGTTATAATAGAAAAGAAAATTATTGTTGTCAAGGATCAACATTCGCAACAGGTGAGTATAAAGTTTAACTCCAAAAGATTAGGGAAAATTTTAATTAATATTTTTGTACCTAATAGTAGATCGTATTTTTTTTAAATCAGTTTTTCTGGAAATTTTGTTCCAACTGCTACGGCAGCACTAACTGTCGTTGACAAAATGTCTACTCTACTCATTGTTTCCTTAATAAAATGGGGTTTTATTATTTCCTTTTTATAAATTTAGTAATGTGATACACATGTTAAAGTATTGTACAAAATTAACAATTTTTTTAAGGTTAATAAACGTTATTTATAGAGATAAATGTCTACAAAATAATTTTTTTAGAGGTATACCCTCCGGTAAGTTGAGAAATTCGGTCAAAATTGTTGGGAACTTTTAGATTTTTTTCTAATAAATTATTGGCGACATCCCTGATCACAATTCTCTTTATGTAAAAGAAATTTAAAATAATTAATAAAATCACGCAGCTGAACCGCTTACGCGAGTGAATTTCCGATATTAAGTTTATATGTTTTACGGGTTTCAACCAACTATTTAAGAAATTGGCCTACTCACGAAGGCGAAGAATACGTGTACAAAATATATTAGTGGAATTGTTTTCACTTCAGCCTCCAGCTTCGGTTCAGGCGCTGCTTCGTTCCGATCAAAGAGGAAAAACTCGCTTTGCGAATTGCACATCGTCCTTTCGGTCTCGCATTATGGACTTTTTTGTTTAACTCGCAACGGGCGAACTCGCTTAGCTGCCCCCCCGATAAACTTTCCCACGTTGATTTGAACCGGGTACTTTTATGGTGTTTTTAGTTTTGTTATATTTTGGTTGAACCAGATGGGCTGTAAGATCGTGTTCAACAAGATAAACCCCAATAAAGTTTGCTGTAGTACAAAAAATCTTTAAAAATTTTACTTCCTTTCAAAAAACGTTGTTTATTTTGTTGGATTTTTTTGGCTAACGAACTCTTCCGAGTTAGAAAACCAACGTGTGTACCAAATTTGGACCGAATCGTTGGAGTGCGAACACTTAAATTAATACTTATATTCAATTTTTAATGACATCCCAAAAAGTGTTCTGTGGCCCATGATTGGTGCTCATTGACTTCTCCCGACATCTGGTCTCACCACAATAGACACTTCAATTGCTCATCTTTCCTATGGGAAATCGGTAAAAACACATGTACTCTATAAACACGTCCTGTTCAAATAGAAACCGACATCAAAGCGAATAATAAAGTAATTAGAGAACTCAAAATCCACCGGGACCCGTAAACAGTGTAGAGACAAACGCGCATAATTGTCAGGGGCCGTCAACATATTTTGAATTCCGCCGGAGTCAAAGCAACAGGTCGTGTTTCTTTTTGTCGGAACGTAATTTGAATAAGATAAAAACGAAATTAAGTATCCGTAAAAACTTTATTCGCGGGTTATGAACACGCCATTGAGTTTGAAAATCATCTCAATTGACGTATGTGATTCTTTTTCAAATAGGGAGCTTCGTCGACGTGCGCTTAAACAGTCTGACGGCTTCAAAGTACAGTCCCGTACAAAAATCAATTACTTCATCAGTATTTAAGATCCTCGAGTTTTCTTTGATATCCGCCGAATATAAGCTGTGCTATAGATTCAGCGGCTGTGGTACATTGTCTTGGGCGATGAGTGTGTGTTTTAGAAATTGTATTCACATTTGTTCAGCTATTTGGTTTTTAATTTAAATATGTAATTCCGGTTTATTAATAATGACGAAACTTTATAATACAGGGTGTCCCACGAAGAAACGGACCAACTTTAGGCTTATTGTGCTGGTTAAACTAGTAAAAAAGTTCATATTATGAACTAGTAAAGTAAGTCCAAAAACACTTCTTTTGCCAGCCATCCGCCATTTGGTTTTGTATAAACTATTTATATCTCTAACCGATTGAGTTGAAATTTTGAACGTTAGTAATCGATGGTAAACATCTAGTTTGAAAATAATAATAACTTTTTCCAATAATCTGTTTAAAAATGGCGGCCATTTAAACGTTTTAAACGAGAATAACTCAAAAACTGTAATTTTATAAAATAAGCGTAAAAAGTAGATTTTTGTAGACCGTTGAATTTTTCTTGAATGTTATAACTGTCAGCATTGTCGAAGAAAGGGTAACAGTTCAACAGCGTCCAACTTATTTAATCGGTCTTGCAAATTAATTATTGCCTACGCTTTGTTTCCTATGGATTTTGTTCAACAATTTTGACAGTTCTGTTGTTATACTATTCGATAGAAAATTAAAAGGGCTACAAAAATGTACTCTTTACTTTTTTATAAAAGCAAGAAGAAGCTTAGGTCTACTCCGATTTAAAGAGATTAAGGGGCAGGTGTTCCGCAAGGTAGTGTTTTGGGACCATTACTGTAACTTCTGTATACCAGATATATTCCTACGCCATGACTCCCAGATACTTATATTGTTACATTTGTTGATGACATTTCCGTGCTATCTGTAGGCGATACAATTGAGCAGTCAACTGAAAAACTGCAAGAAGAAATAGATCATATAAACAGTTTGGCCTAAACATGGTGCATAAAACTTAATGAATCTAAGTAAGTCCACTTTAATTATACAAATAAAAATATACATAATCATATACATACTATCGTTAACGGTGCTTTGATCCCACACTCTATCACAGCAAAATAACTGGGCATGACTTTAGATGCCAGGCTTCGGTGGAAAGAACTTGTTAAAAAGAAATACGATGAACTGAACATCAGGTTAAGGAAAATGTATTGGCTGTTGGGCAAAAAATCCAAGTTATCCCTGCACAACAAGCTAAAGCTATATAACCAAGTGCTGAAACCCATATGGACTTATGGCATACAGTTATGGGGATGTGCTAGAAATGTCAATAGGTAAATTATTCAGAGATTTCAAAATAGAACTTTGCGAATGATAGCTGATGCACCATGGTATGTTCGTAATTGCAATCTATATAGGGATTTAAAAGTGACCACTGTTGCTGAAGAAATTAAAAAATGTACTCAAAGCCATGAAAGACGGCTAAAAATTCACATTAATGAGGAGGCGTGTAAGCTCCTCAATAACAATGAACTTCATAGAGGACTAAGCCTTTTGAATTAACATCACAGATCAACCTACTAGGAGAGCCGATGGGTTAACCTGGACTGAATTTGTACATGATTTGTACAACATTTTTATAAAAATGTTCGGGTTATGAATTTAAAATTTTCAGTTGGCTGTCATTTTAAAACAGATTATTTGAAAAAGTTTTTATATGTTTGAGAAACTTGTTCTACACGATGACGAGCACCACGTAAAATTTCAACTCAATCGGTTAAGCCGTTCTAAAGATTCAAATTATATGAAACGGTGGATAACTGGTAAAAGAAGCTTTTCCGGATTTATGTTTGTATGCACATTTTGTATTAGTTTCACTAGCGGAACAGGCCATAAAAGTTTCTCCGTTACTGTAAGATAAAGTATTTGAATAATTTGAATTCATGAACTTATTCTGAACTGCAATTAATCGATTTTATTACTAAACTCAATGGGTCGCAATACTTACAGTCATTATAACATGGCAGTTTAAAATGATGGAATGATCATATTTTAAATATTTTTCGTCCAGACATTTGCCTTAATTTGTGTATGGAGAAAATATTGCGCAAAGTATCAGGAGTATAAATTAACTCTCGTTTTCAAGTAAAATATAAAGCTAAGACATGATCAAACGAAATAGAAAATACAAACCTGGCGGACTAAGCCTACTGTATGTTTGGTATCTAAACGAAAAATACTATTCAAATTAAAAATAACAAGGAGGAACCTAGAACTAGAATTCGACCTAATAAAGAAAAATCTAAAAATATATGTAAGGCATATTTTTTAACTTAGTCCAAAAGTCATTTTTTATTTGTCAACTTTATAACAGAAGACTATATTTGTTAGTTAAAGGCAAGCAAATGTACTAAAGCAAGCAATTATTCTTTTTTTTACTAAAATTTTATTTGAACTAGGCTTATTTGTAAAAAAATGGTTTGCTATCCAAACTACTTAGTTTTTAAAAATTACTGTAGCTTTATATGGATAAAATATATTAGTGCACAAATCAAGACAAAATATGTATATCCTTCTGGATTTGCATACCCGTTTTCAGTTAGCTAGGACACTTTATAATTTGCAAATAATGTTTAGCAGCCCTCTCCTTTTTCAGTTCCTCCCAAACATTATAAAATTTTACAAATTCAAGCTTAATTATTATAAGTTTTGAAACAGTACCTTATGCAACTAAATACCAAGGTTTTTCAAAGACACAGGCTGTTTTTATTTATTTTTTTATTTATAATAAACGGTTGTTACAGTTTGATACGGCTGTTATAATTACAGTTAATAAAACATGAGTTGTAGTATACTGCATATTGTTAAATGAGGTTTTAATCTATTTCTAAAGTATTTGGTTTTAGGCCTAATATGTTTAATCTCACTGCAATAGTATAAACTAACCTTCCCCTTGACTCTGTCCATTCTGTACTCTATGGTAACAAATTTAATTTTTACAATAAAATGAAAACAATTTTCCAAACTACTTTGCTTTATGCAAACTTTTTCAAATAAGAAAACATAGAAGTTATTTATTTTGATTAATTTTAAACACCCTTAAATACCACCCTACCCCCTTCACTTCCCCCTCAACGAGGCCATAAACCTGCAACAGGTTACGTATTTCTCTTTCGCCAAGCCCGCGTATATTACACGTCGTTCAATTGAGATTTAAATTGTAGGATTTGACATTTTGAAAATCTAATTATTGTCATACTCTAAACAAATTATTTTTTCCGTCCTCCAGATTTGTTTTTTTTTTTTTCAAATCAAATTCTCTCGCCCAACAAAAACTGGCGCTCTGGACAAATGCAAAGTTGGCCCGTATGTAAATCGGGGCATGCGGATTTGTGTGACTAAATGTGTAATTTTTGTCACTGATTTTATAAATTTTAAAGGATTCTCTACACAACCCCTTTCAGGTAAACGAAATTGAACTTGTATTGCACAACATACGACCAATAAAAGTTTGATCAACCTAAAGGTGCATGTTTGAAGTAAATATAGTATTAATTGTGAAAACTTGATCTAACTTATACTATTAGTTTTTCTATTGAAATTATGGCAGGTTACAAACAGGTTAGGTTAACAAACATTCAAGTGCAAAAAAACAAAAACAATGGTTATTTGATAAAAGGAGCTCTACAAACACTTAAAATTTTGCACCACTGGTTTTGAGTTTGTACAAGCACAAGGTTTCTCTGTCCACAGTGTTTTACAGAATAGAGTAAATGGTGTGTACGTTAGATTCGTTTATTGCCTTAAAAAAGTTCTCATAGAAACAGGTTAACTGTCAATCTTAATACAAAAATCAATTTAGTTTTAAATTATAACAACAATTTGTATTCTAGATTTAACAGATATCACTTAATTTCAAAATGAACATATACAATATTCATTTACATTACAATGAGCTTTGATTATGATTCTTGATTTTATTTTATTTCTAAACTGTACTTCATTTTAAGGACCTGTAATAATTTGGCAATGTATTGTACAATTTTAGACCCATATAAAGTGGAGTAGACTACTCTCAAACAATTTCATACGATGTGATGATAAACAGTTTTTAAAACCATTTCGATTCAATACTTTTTTTTATCTGTGGGAATCCAGACACTTCATACACATACAGTTGCTATAGTAAATATTTTTAACATTTTAGTAATGGCCTACACCCAGTTCTAGGGTCCTGATTGTCATTGCCCGAAGAATTATTTGTTTAGAGCGAAAACACTGTCTCTATACACTGCATTCCCTCAAATGACTATAGCCTACCTCAACTCGGATGCACGATAGACCATCTTACATGTCACCATTGAAACCCATGTTTTTAAATAGAGAAAGCATAAGGTATTTGTCTAAGTTTGACCTTTATTTCAGATTTCCAATTTAGACACTCATCTATATATTTATGAACTTTTATACACGATTTGGAATGATGTTTACATTATTGTAAACTTCTATTTTGTTTTGAATCCAATAATATCAGTTTCTTTTTAAGATTTAGCAAAGGCCCGTATTCACCAAAACAAAGTTTAATTGTGTTCAAAGACCGAGATACTGCACTTGATAATTTTTTAATGATCACAGTTGTGTCATCGGCAAATAATAGCAATTTCAAATGAGTATCTTGAGAAATATCTATACATAGGCTGTAATAAATTCGTATCCGTCTGTCTGTTTGTGACGGCATCATCTGAGAACGGTTGAACGTATAAAGCTGTGTAAGGCATTAGAAAAGACACCATTCTGCGGAAAGGTTTAGAAAAAATCCACATTCGAAAAAATCCATTGGTTCAAAAGTTGTGACTTCATTAGTCAAAAAGGCGAAAATTTCGCCTTCTTTAGGTCAAGTTTGTACCAATAATGTTAGACTCGTAGCTATATTCAATTTGAGTTACTCATGCTGGCCGAGTTTTTTTAAAATTACCACTAAGCCGATTCTGTTGGTTGTATAGTTAGTTATAACAAAAAATTGTTCGTGTTTCTTATAATTTTTGATTAATCGACTTTTTAAACAGCTGCAGCTTTTCAACGATATGGTTTAAGAAACATCCGATACCATCTTGGCCATTGGGAATTTAATTCTCTACAACTTTTGTATTTGATGTCTTTTTCGACGTAATCTAAGGAATCGAAAACGTGCAAAAACACTTTGATTGTTTTTCTTGAAGGTATTTTCTGCCATAACATTTGAACCGTTTGACGGAAACAAGAGTCTACAATGTTTACTCGAACTATTTGTTCACCCACTTTTTACGTGGACAAAGTCGCGGGTACAGCTTTAATATAAATGTGGATTTCAGGTTTCAGTGAGGCACCTTCCTCTGTTACAAAACCATAAAACTATTCAGTTATTTCAGTTAGTATAATTTTAAAATTATGATAATTGAAACGTTGCAGTTACCGTCAACCGAAACTATCCATGAATCGTCAACTCGACGTAATCCTCTTCCAAGGCCGGAGATTACATCTGACAACCTCTCTTGACGTCTGCATTATTCTAACTCGTGTATTCTGTGTTAAAGCCACGTCAGTCTGTTGGAGCGTGGTTTTTAATTTAGTTCTTTCGGCAGCCAAAGTCTTAATCTCGTCCCTCCGGAATAGTGGAAGTCAAATATTCTAGTCACCAGAGGGCACCAATAGGTCGTCTCTTTACTCTGCAGCACTGAAGGAATTTTTTTTGAATAATCAACAACAGTACCGAAACATTAGCGGTTTATTTGATAAATACCTTTATTCAAAATGTCTAAAAAATCAGCTGTTCACAGTTTAAGCGTTCTTATTAAAAAATATCAGAGTAATTTGCGAAATGTAGGCCTACGTCATAAACTGAATGAAGGACTATGAAAAGTTGGTTTTAACTCTGCATACCAAAATTCGACCTTTATTAAAAAACAAATAATGCACAACACAAGTTGTCAAAACATCACTTAGCTTATAACTTAATATAGTTTTATGAAAACGCTTATTGTAAGAATTCCGTAATAATTAGTAATACGATCTCGACGTATTCTAGACGTTTTCGTTGCTAACATTTTCTTTTCGTATCTCTTCAATGGTTATTGAATAAATAGCTCAAAAAAGGGGATTTCAAAAGTTGTCCACTCACTGACCACCCCGATTTAAACAAAATCGCGATGAGACATATCCTATGTTACCGGGTCAGCAATTCTTAACGCACTAGTAAAATTTCATAAAAACCTAATAAATAGTTTTTGAGTTTACTTAAGTAAATGGACATTCTTGTAGTACCCTCATTATTTTGTAGTACATTAAAAATAAACGGTACCAGGAACTGGCACTTACTTTCTAACAAACATATTTAAATTATTAAACAGATTCACTGTGACTTCATAATTGTAGGTGGGATAGGAGAGGCGATTTATTAAAGTAGGTGATTAACTAATAGATATTATTATTATTATCTAGAGAGAAAACTATTCGATCGATTTCGAATAAATTTGCGCCAAACACGTCAAGAAAGGCCTATATAGATCTATAGGCCTGTATAGAGGCACGAAAAAAGGTTTTGAAAAACAACCCCCCCTTAAATCAGTTATTATTAGCTAGACGAGAAATTTTAGAAAGATGCGGGTTTTTGCAAATAGTAGGGTACATTAAAGGCTACAAATAAGCCAAATTTTATCAAAATCGTTAGAGTAGTTTTTTTATAAAAAAATAATAACTGATTTTTTGGGTTTTTTTTGTAAAAAAGGGGGTTGTTTTGAAAAATGTTCAAAACCGTTTTTCGTGCATCCATACTGGATATGTCTGGTACAAATTTGTTTGAAATCGATCGATAGTTTTCGCTCCAGCTTTGTATACAAACAGACATACAGACATACAGACAGACATCTTGTAAAAACCAATTTTTTGGACTCAGGGGTTCCCAAAACGGATATTTCCACAAAAATCTTAACATCGATTTTTTTGCGATCACTATACTTTCTCTATACTAGTATAGTGAGCAAGTAAAAAGTAGTTTATTCGAAGTTTTATGTTTTTTTTATTTCGAAGATGTTCTTACCTAATTAGTATGCAAATCTAAGAAGTTTGGCCTTTCTCTGTGGTTTAACTGTTCCTCTATCATATTGTTTGAACGAGTCGTAAGTCGACGATTCCATGGCAATAGGCTACTAGCCTACACGCATCTTATTCCATGGTTAATACTAAGGAATTAATTGGTTCTGTTATGAACTTTATATTGCTGGCTTTTATACTTTATTTTTTTAGAGACACTCTGTATAACAACCAAGATTAAAACTTAAATGTGTTCTGTATTCTCATAAGAAAAAACCATAATCATTTTTGAAGGTAGTTAACCACCAGGAAATTATAATTTTTGTAAACAAGGTTATTTTTCAAGCTAAACAAAAATTTAGATATCTTTGAAAAAAAAAGTATTTTGTCTCCTGTAAAAATTTGTTGTTAAGTTACAGTTTGAATTTTAAAAAAAATATTTTAACGGCCGCAATTTTTAAGATGTTAAAAATAAAGATTTGACGCATTGTAAAAACTCTTACATAATACTCACAAAGTTACAATGTTAGGAATAAAACAAAATAAAAACAACGGATTATTGGGAAACGACGCACATCTGAGTTTATCTGAACTCATTTCGTTAATTTGGCTCAAAGAATTTAAGAGGCGTAACGCATAGAACCTAAAAACCAACAACTTGACTGTTTTGGAAAAGGTTCAACCAAGCTAGACGATGCTGTATATAATAGTGCCACGCTACCCCCTGCGTTCTATTCTTTTAACAAGCATTAAAGCAAATTGGCCGAGTGTAAAATGCAGGTTGCGTAGGTTAAAAATAAGTACAAACAATTTTATTCGATCATGCAGCTGAACCGCTACGTGAGTTGAGGAAATTTACAAAATTAAGTTTATATGTTTTAGGGTTTAAACCAACTATTTGGGAAAATGGTCTACTCACGAAGGCGTTGTATAGCTACCGTCGCTTACGAAATATATTAGTAGAATTTGTTTGCACTTCAACTTTTAGCCCCGGCTCACTCGTTACTTCTCGTTCATTTTAACAGGGTACTTTTATGGTATTTACGTTTTGATAGATTTGGGAGGAACCAGACTGGCTATAAGGTCGTGTAAAAAAAACAAATCGTGCATAATAATATCCTATGTTTATTGCTTTACATAAAACCCAAAAAGTTTAATTGTAGTACGAAAAATTTCAAAACTGTTACTTCTTGTCAAAAAGTGTGCATCTGGTTGTTGGAATGTGTTGGCTAAGTAACTCGTGAGAGCGACTTAGAAAACCAAAATGTGTACCAAATTTGGATCAAATAGGACGTAAAATGCGGTCGTTAGAGGGCGAACAAATAAATACATTTATAAATAGGCCTATTATAGGCTATATAACATTTTTAATGACACCCCAAAACGTGTTATGTGCTCATTGACCATACCCGATCTTAATCTTTATGACGACCTCTATTAAGGAATTGACAGAATGTGCGGTCTGAAGATGAAACTACAGTGTTTCGAAACAGCCGTAACCATTACGAGGGGAGTAATAGACCACAAGATAATAATAATTAATTAAAAACCTTATTATATATAAACTTATACATTACATATACTTATAACACTATATAGTAAATCCTCTTATAATAAAAGTTTAAATTATAGAATTAAAAACGTTCAATGATGTTCGCACTGATTTATAATTTTATCCACGGCCTCGTTCAATTTGAACTCCAGGCAATCTATACTAGAAAATACTGAGTCTATCAACCCGACGAAAGACCTCATAAATTACCCGTGAGGTGTTGTGGTTACTAGACCACTAATTATGTATGCTGATGGTGAAACAGCGACCTACGGTAAGCCGAGACATGTAGACAGATGTTATATTTTCTAGTGAAGAGTCTACCGGTTCCCTGTATCTTGCAAAAGAATCAGAGGCGACATGACGTATTGATAAGTTAAGGAAAATAGCAACGTATACAATTTCTAAGTTCAGTATGCGATGTTATTTTAGCTAAAAAATAGTATGATCGGTTGAAAAAATAACGAGCGTATTAATTTGATACATATGAGAAAAAATAAAATTTCTAAATAATATTAAGTTTAATGTGTTGTAGAGACAATGTAACTTGAACTACCCATGATTTGCTTTTAGGTTAGAAGTCATTGAAAATATATATTTTGTTTAGAATTTTTTTCTTGTACTCCGTTTTTCAGAAAAAAATTGTAGGTCTGATAAAAAATAAACTGTATCTAACTGGGTCATGCCGTTAGGGAATTTTCAACATTGAACAGAAGACCTAAAATTACTCAATTAACATTTTACTGAAAGACCTGAAATACAAGAAAACACAAGATTGTACATTTGAATTATATGACAATTTTAACCCCAATTATTTTAATACAAGTAGTTTAGGCAAAACTATATTATTCTTCAATTTAAAATTCACTTACGTTTTCATTAAGAGTGCGCCTATATTTGTAAATTAACAGAAGCTCAAACTTTTATGATTCTATTAAAATAGCAATAATTCAGATCAATGACACAACATTGTGATTGTTTAAAATAGTGGTTTGTTTGCAGGCCAAGTTTGTTGTTTAGGCTGTCATGAATGAAGTAATAAAAAAGAAACAAGAAATTGTAAAAATACATACATTTTCAACGATTTTTAACCTAAAAGCCGACCATATAGCATAGTATGACATACTTACTTTAGTTTTATACTTCATATACAAAAACAACCAACTTCCAGACATTATAAGAAGTTTGTTTTGATTTAAGTTTTAGACTTGTAAATATAACCTAAAAGTATAATCTAGGCTAGATTTTGTTAAAGTATTACTAATGGTCAGTGAAATCAGCTGTTATATGTCTGATGTGGGGTTTATTGTTGACAGCTGCTCAATAACGTTACATAGGTCATTTAAATTATAGTTATTATACTCGACCATTCACTATATTATTTTGTTACCTACCGACGTATGTACATTCGATTTGATAAAAGTTGATTACCAACGTAAATATGTAGCAACAATTTTGGAAACCTTTGCATAATTTATAAAACATTAACACTACAAGAGCTTGCCAACTAAGTCTTAAATATTATGTAGGAACATTTGCAGTAGGGTGACATTTTGAACATGTTGATAAATATTTTGTAGTTCTGTATATTCTTAAAACATCTGTGCATCGTTTGGGAAAGCCTGTATTTATAATTTTTAAGTTTTTAAAATTTTGATATTGTCTTGGCTGTAGTTTGTAATCTTAAAACCAACTGACGGGAAACCGGATAATTTTTATCACTATATTAAAAACTCTGAAAACATCAGAGTATACAACAATCTGTGTGTATTTACTTCGCCTCGAGTATAGATCTTGACACCCCCCCCCCTCCCAGGGAGCGAAGCGATCCTTGTTAGTAAGCGAAGCGAGAAGAGAGTAGAGCCCTTTAGTAAGATGTATTTAAGTTTAATATGACTTCTAAAAAAACTGAGCTAACAAGAGGAGTTTATCATCCAAGCTCTGTAAATATCGCGTTTTATTAGATACAGAAATTGAATAAATATTCGCGTAAATCGTTTCAATGATATGAACAATCCATCGGATATTTTAGCGTGAGTAGGGAGACGAGAGTATTGTACTTTTGTTGGTGAGTGTAGTCGGCTTCGATTGTAGCAGTCGGAACAAATGAGTAGCAACTTGACCCGTTCCTCAGCGATGATATAGCAAATGTAAAGACATGCCTTGGAAAACAAAGCTACCGTTCTGTCTACTTGGCCCGTGCTCTACCTCTATCTGCTCCAAACTGAAACTTTAATTATTTTAATCTCGCGGAGCTTACAAGAATGTATTGAATTTGTGATACGGAGTGCTGCATGTTCTGTCTTCTGAATATTATTTTTTTTAAACAACTATAAGTAATACTTATAAGATTTGCATTGGAATTAATATACCCAGGTGAGATCTTTTGGCCACAGGTTATTTTGATGATAAACAATGTACAAAAAGTCTTCTAATTTCTACTCTCAGGAAGGGGGTTAGGGTGGATAGATTGAATGAGTGAAATAACAATTATGTAGACAACAACTTTTACAATGTTTATTAGAAATGCTGCCCAGTTTCTCGTTATATCCGTTTTTATTCGAAAAACACGTGTTAACCCGCTCTAATTACCCCCTTCCCCTTATCCCCAAAGTCACGAAAGAGTTGCTCAATTCCTCAAAATAAAGGTTATGCCAAAACTCCAATTTGCAGAAAATTGCATGTACGATTTTTTAAATTGTTGTCCAATTTTTGGTTTAAAACCACTACTTTCATTTTAAATTCTTCTAACCCCTCTTTGGAACAATATTTCTTTTTTTCATTCATTTGCTAAAAAGAGCCTTTGTACCAAATTGTATGTTTCTATATTATGACTTAAAATGTTTGGCGTTTTTTTTAAACTTATGTTTTCCCTAACACGAATCTAAATCACTCAAAAGGTATTTTCTTGAACTACAACTTCCCTATTTACTGAAGGTTATCAAATTTCCATTTTTTTTCGGCTGTAACAAAAAAAAAAGTTTGTGTACTCTTTCAACTCCCCCCGCCTCCTCCTTGCCTGAGGGTGGAAATTGGAAAAAATTTTCTACAATATTTATGATAAAAAGAATCTGTGGGTTATATACCTGTACCAAACAAGGAGTGTGTATTTTCAGTTTGATCTACTACAGTGTCTTCCTGCAAGTACTGTATAACTAAGGAACGTATATTAGGATCTCTCTATTTTATTTAAAAAATCCTGTCATCCTCGCAAAAACTCTGGTCCTACTGCTCATGCGTCACTCACACCACCATATCCAATTCCTAATCAATTGACATTTTCATGAATATATTAGACTGTATTATAATCTGTTTGCATTTGCTTCGCCGAGAGTCGCCACAGTTGTTTAGTGAGTGAAGTGAGCTGGGGACAGAGTCTAGTTTAAAATCAAATTAGATAAATTGTTTCCTAAGATAATACAGGGTGTTTCCCAACCGTTTGGCAAAACTTGGCCATTTTATTCAGCAGGTCAAAACTAGCAAATAATAAAATATAACATGTATCCTATCTTGCTTAGTTTAGAAATTGTCAGTCTGTATGTGTAGTTTTGTAGAAAAATTATTATCTCATGAACGGTTGAAAATAAATTCATACAACCAGCATAAATGGTTGTCACAATAGTTTACACAAAGTTTGCTACAGTTATCCGTTTCAAAATGGCGTTTGTTATAATTTTCCAGAGTAAAAATATCTGAAAAACTAGAAATGTTATGAAAAAATATTAGGATACAAAAAATGTTGACAGTTTAAAGAAAAACTGAACGACTATCACTTTTTTAAATTTAGTTAAGGATAACTGTAAAATGCAATGGTTATGTCTTAAAGAAGTTTATATGATTGGTTAAAGAAATTTATTGACCCTCAAAAATGCGTCAAATTATGAGTGGTCTAAATAATAAACAGATGGTTATAATTTAAATGTAAAATTATATAAAATTCATATTTTTTTATAAATAAATACTTATCGCAAGAGAAAGCTAGCTTTATTATGCATCATGTAATTTACAATAATGATTATGAATTACTTGTTTCAGTGTTTAAACAAGTTAAATGAAAATTAATGAAGTCATTTAATAAATTTTGAAACAATTTAGTGAAAAATCTGGAATATAAAGTTTAGGAATAATTCCATAATCACATACAAAAAATCCTAATCGTCCATTTTGTTTGTTGTTAGAATTTCTTCGAGCTCATAAAATTTACCCACATTTTGTAGGTTGGTAGTTACTTTGAATGTTATAATAATTTAAATGTACTTTTAGGTCTTCTTTATTAAAAGAAAGGACTCTGCATTGCAGAAAACCCAAAGGCATCATTTAAAGAAGGTTTTAAGGCTTATTTAAAATCGATAGTAAAGAGTTGGCTCTGCCTTAAATATCATAACTTAAGGCCTCTTAAACTCTTCCTTTACTTAAGGCTACTAAACTTAAAGTTGACCCTAAACAAGTTGTCTGTATGCTATTTCACTAGAAAAACGATCAGTCGTTACTGTATTGTCTCTCGTAAACAATTACATTCTGTCAAAAGGTGCTTTTATTTTCAATTAATTGTAAGCAACAGTAATTTGTTTAAAAACAATTTTTGTATGATGGACAGTCCGTAGAAAACCAAAACATAAATATGATGGCTTCCTGTTTTTAAATAAAATTCAAATAAAAATCACGATTTAAAGAAAATATCTTTATGTAAATTAATTTAAAAAAATATATATAATTCAGATATACAAAAACAAAATCTCATAAACAACAGTTTATCTCCAAATGTATTCGAACGACTCGTTAAGGGACGCACGATACCGTTCGGTACTTGTATTGTACACCTGTAAGTAATTATTTCACAGAAGATTATTTTTTTTAACGTATTTTATTCAATCTAACTTAATGGAGAATATTATCAACATCCTTGCACTTGTCTCAGATACTGAGTATTTTATAAAGTATATTCAATATATAGAGTATATTCTTTAATAATTCAGGGATGGTTAAATTTGTTGACAAATTACCTCATGCTGGGTACCCTATTCTAGCTCCACGAAAATTTCTGAGTCAACTCATAAGAATACAGTAAGTCAATTATATATAGTAATGCAACACCTTTTGTACGCCTTATTCCATGTATTTGGTTTTTATAGTATAGACTACTGCAGACAAGGTAGTGAACGTATAAGTGAGGTTATGGGCAAAAGAAAGAGCAGATACCACTACTTTGATAAACTGGGAGGGGGTCTAAACGTTAGTGAAAATGGAGGAAATGGGTTTTCATGAATTTAGTGTACAGTCAACTTTGTTTGAGTGATGGCAATTCCAACCACTATTCCTTCACCAGTTATTATTAGGCTTCAGTTTGGTAAATTAAATAAACTGGGGAAAATTAATCTGCGTTCTTATACTAAATACCCACCCCAATTAAAAATAAATTGGGATGGGTATTTAGTATAAGAACGCAGATTAATTATGTTTAACGAAGTATTAATTATAAGTTCGGTAAATTAAATATAAGTTACGAAGTATTAAGTATAAGTTCAGTAAATTAAGTAAAATTAAGAAGTATTAAATGTAAGTTCGGTAAATCAACTGTATACGTTACGAAGTATTAAGAATAAGTTCAGTAAACAATGTATAATTAACGAGGTATTGAGTATAAGTTCAGTAAATTAAGTATAAGTAATGAAGTATTAAGTATAATTAATGAAGTATTAAGTATAAATTCTTTAAATTAAATATAAGTTACGAATAAGTATTAAGTATAAGTTCAGTAAATTAAGTATACATTACGAAATATTAAGTATTATTTCGGCAAATTAAGTATAAGTTACAAAGTACTAAATATAAATTTGTTAAATTGAGTGTAAATTACGAAGTATTAAGTGTAAGTTTGGTAAATTAGATATTAATATACGTTACTTTTGTTAATATTATTTTGGAAGAACACTAATTAAATATATTCCACACTTATGTCTAACTTGAGTGAGCCAAGTTTAGTGTTTATGGTAAAATATATAATCAGCTATATTTACCAAATTTACAATCGAATCTCTTACCTTCCCGTCTTTACCGAAGACTTTTGCAACGTCATTTTTGTTGTACCCATGGTCGCCCGGATTATGGCCACTGACGGTAGAAAAAAAAAGGGCAAACATCGGACAAATTCACATGTTTCTGATTTTTGTTATGTTTTTAGGGTATCTACCAATAGTGTAAAACCAAGTTTGAAGCTTCGAAAGACTTGTGCTTACTTCATGACTTGTGCTCGAAAAACCTAGAAATTTTCCCACTGATTTTAGTTTTTGGCCCAAAACTCCTAAAAGGGAACTTTCTACGGAAAATTCACTCTATCCTTTTTTGAAGAAGTGAACATTGTCCTACAATTTGAGCCCAACCCCAATTTTTTAGGTCCAAATAAATCCCAAAATACAGTACCTCAAAAATTTTACTTATTTTTTTCAAAAGTGCCAAATTTCAGTTTTTGTCGTCTGTCGGGATAAATATTGGTTGTAATACTCATTCTGTGAGAAAATTTATTGAAGATGAAGTTATAGAGAAAATATTAAGCTTTCATTTAAGCCCAGGACGAAGTCTGCAAGCCAAATAGGTATCTCGTTATATTAGAAAAACAAAAAATAGGTTAAATAAGGGGACGGAGAGATGGGAGAATGAGTGAATGCAACATTTAATTGCCATGGATATTCATAGTTATTACACATAGGTATTATTAGTAAAAAAAACATGTAAGTACGAACTCATAAACTCCTATAAAAGCGAGTGTACATCCGTACGTACATAAATACGTACGTGAGTAACATATAATATAACAGCTTAATTCACCCATAATCTGTAATACTTTCACAAACCCAGTGTACATTGTAGTTTGGAGTTATGTTTACAACTTCAATCGTTATAATTTCTTGTGAAGTTGATTTTTTTAAAGTAGTGTCTTTTAATTCACAGATTTTCGCATAACACTTTTTAACATCAAAATATCATCTCTGAAAATATTATTTTTTCTCCGTTGTAAAGTTTCGGTACTGGTAGTGAAACAATGGTAAGTTTATTACATCCGCTGTTTGCTGTCTGTCTCGCGACTACAGCACCCCATTACACACTGTGACATTACGTAACGTTTAATAACATTAAACCTAGCAGCCGTTGAATATCTCCCAAAATATGTTATCCTTCGACGTAAAAATCTTGTTCCGCCGAACAGGTGTAGATTTAATGATATATCATTTCATTGAATTTCATTAAAGCTGCGCAGAACGGCCCTAGGCGGGAGGCCCGACGTTCGCCAATACTTCACGGCCTAAACTAATCATAATTTATAACCGGTACACCGTTTTGCATATCAGTATTTATCAAATTGTCAACAATTATAGATTGTGTTTTGATACAATTTACAACTTCCTCGGTGTAATACTTGAAGTATACTTGGAAATTAATACATTTAGGAATTAAAACTACATATTTTTTTCTACTTCAATTTACATAATGTCTTTTAAATAATGTTTCATTTATTAATATATTCAGGTAGAGGAAAATGTAATTATTTTCGAGACACCTAGGCAGCTGTTAATTTTGTTTACATGGAATCTTGATTGCTAGTTTTGGTTGCACCAAATTCGTTCTTTTAATTAGTATGTATATATATATATATTTTTTGTAATTTAATAGGAATTGAATTACGTTCTTGTTTTGAAAGGAAATTAAGCTAAATAGTATATAGACTTGTGCAAGTTAAAGTATTAAGTTAAAAGTAAGTTAAAAAAGTATTAACATTTGTCCAAGTTCAAATGATTTCCTAGAATTTTAGGTTAAACAAAATACATTTCAATAGTTCTCCTGTAATAAACTTCCGTAAATTCAGCTAAACATTTAATTTAGATGAAATTTGACAAACATGTTTAGGTATGTATGCCAGTTTTAAACTCAAGGTGTCCCTCGCTTTTCTTCAGCCCTCTCTTACCATAGAAGATTATATTTAATCCACATATATTTATGACTAGTGGACCCGGTAATGGTTCACTGTTGTTTGATTGAATTTTTAGGGTAGTTATTCCATTTCATTACTTTGACTTAAGTAATCGAATTACTAATGGTTGTTATGTCTCTTAAGAATGAAATTACAAAAAGTTAGATTTATAGTTTCTAGGAAGTTAGTGCAATTTATTTTTGTTGTATAGTGGTAGCTACCCCAGTTTAATATCTTTCATTGTAGTTAAAATATTCTCTAAACAGTTGAGTAGTTGAGTAGTTTTTGAGAATAAATAGAAAAAGTAAATGTATTGATTATTACTGAATTTTAAGGATAGTTATTCCATTTCAACCCTTCGACTTAAGTAATCAAATTTCAAAAGTTTTTGATAACATTTAAAAAATAATATTAGGCCTACATAATTTTAGCTTCTAGGATGTTTGTTTAATTTATATTTATTGTATAGGGGTATTAATTTCATTTCAAGCCCCCTATAGATTATTTCAAGCTCTAAAGACTGTAGTGTTTGTAACGTTCATTTTCCGGAAAACTTTTCAAAATTTTCTTTCCATAAAAACTTAATTCGGACTAACGAACATAAATAAAAAACAAACAGGTCCAGTCGGTCTCAAGTGATGCGCTTACCAACGAACAGCATTTTATTTTTATTTATATAGATTATTAGAAAAAGTGTAATGCGTAGCAATTTTACAGCTAGGCATTTTACAGGGTGTCCAGCTTCAACTGTCCGAAACTTTACGGGGTTATTTGTCAGTTAAAAACAAGCAAATAATACAATATAACATGTTTCTATCCCGCTGTGTTTTCTGTCTGTCTGCCTGTATGTGATTTTTACAAATACCTTAATATCTCAGAAACGATTTCAGATATAATCTTGGAACTAGACATGAATATTCATCTACATAAGGTACATTTTACTGAACAAATTAGTTTTCTTGCAACAATCCTTTTTAAAATGGCTACTGTTGAAAGATTTCAATATTAAATATCTAGAAAACTATAAATTTAACAACAAAATGTAAAGTAACAAAATGTTTAAACTATTTTAAGACCAATTCAACGCTATGTAGATTTTAATAAATTAATTGAGTCACAAATAACGAAGAAAACTAAAATAAAATTTCGTGGTCGAATGTAAGGCTTTTCATTAATAGGACCTTCATCACCCGAATAGCACTACATTCGACCACCAAATTTGAGTTATCTCAGTTATTTACGATTAAATTATTAACAACCATATATCGTTGGATTTATCTTAAAATAATCTAAATATTTTGTTAATTAAAATTTTTCTTTAAATCATAGCCGGTAAAATAGTCACTAAGACGATGACTTCATACGATAGGATTCGTGCGTTCGAGTTCAATCATTGACAACGGCTATATACTAATTTATTACACTCCTAGTCTTTATTAGTATATTGGAATAAAGTAAGAACTTTAATCCAACACCCTCTTCTAGAAGGCAGAACTAGTTTAAAATATGTAATTATAATTTTAGCTTATACAAGTTGGATTAGAAAAGATATATTATCTATAGAGCAATTTTTATACAAAATGATTTAACAAATTAAATATTTACATAATATTTTAAGCGTATCATTTTAGTTTTAACGTATTTTTATCAGAAAGCAGACAAGACAGACGGAATCAAATGTATTAATGTACGTTATTACTCCTGTAATGTAATAAAAAAAACCTACAAGTTGTAAACATTACTTTAAATGGTTCACATAGTTGTTGAAGAAGATTGATGAACGAAATCAGCTGTTGTGTTAACGAATAAAATAGACAATGCTACCTGTTACTCACAATTTTGTTACTCGCGATCTGACGTACGTCGTACACTCACTTTTACAGGAGTTGATGAACACAAGAGTGGTTATAAATCAAGAATTATTGCAGTTTTTTTTATGGTTTTGTATGTAATTGTCGTCAGTGAAAGTTGTTATTAAAATCCTGATGAATTATTGGAAATTTTAAATTTGGATAGGACTTGTAGAGACATAATAATTAAACTTGGAATTATAAACCAATTTTGATCATCGTAGGGGAAGGCTGAAAGTTGCTCGCCAGTTTTCTACTGTTCGAACCTAGTTGACTCGATTAACCTATAATACCCCGTATCAATTAGCCTAACTGCTATAAAGATATAAAACCTTAAACTTACGTATGAGTAGGTAATAACTCGTAACATTTGTAAACGGGCAGACAGAGAAATGTGTTTCATTTGTTGATTACACCGCTCCCCATTGTTAAGTACGACTCAAGTTCGTGTGCGCAAATTGTGAGAATAAGACGATTATTATATCAATTAAACAAAATAATATGTATATTGTAGATCTTGTAAGTATCAACATGTCTTCAATATTTATTTTGTTACTTAACTTTAACAGTTTAGCCGTGAACCAGAAAAGAGAGATTTGAAATGATATTTGTTCTAAATAATTCATGTATTATAGAATACATTTTGTATTCGAGGGAGCTTGACTTAATTACTCAACGTACGTATATTTCTGATTTCAATTAAATTTGTCTTCCGGCTGTGTTTGGGTAGCTCGTGTGTACTTTCAGAACCCAATACAGGTTTTGAACAAGTCGCTAATTCATTTTATCTAATTAATATTGCAGTACTTTGAGAGACAATTATGCAAAGCACAAGTTTGATCACGTGTGTTTAGGTTTAATTAAAACATTTCGAGACCAGAGACCTGATTTCTGTTTGATGGAAGAGGTTACTTTAATTATGCCGGAATGTATGTCGCTGCGAAGGCAGGGTATTTGAGAACGGATTTAAAGATTTCAATTATTTTGATGAACAATGTGAACGTGAATCTCAAACCAATAGCAAACTATTGAGGTACGTTATTCTGCTACTTACACAACTCTATAACATACACCTATGTCTAGAGTTTTAAGCTAAGTGAATA
>JAGFPH010001333.1:92830-112996 GCA_018207615.1 Philaenus spumarius | reverse complement strand
CCCCCCCCCCCCCCCCCCCCGTGGCGTCTCATGGCTAAGCCAATGCAAACAGATGGTTGTACTATGATATTTTCACCGAAATTACTGTTGGTTTGAGGCACTTTTATCTAAATAGAATGGGGTACCGGGGACCTAAACATGGTGTAAGACAGAGTTCCAAATAGACACCCATCATCTCCAATAATTCGAATTATGGCATGGGTTGTAATTTCACAATTAATATTTTAATAATCGACATTTCAAATAAATGTTTATATTGCCAACTAAAGGAAACAGTTTGCCAATTTAGTTGCTATGGTAATAAATATAAAAGTTTTTATAAAACTTGTTTTGGTTCAGCAAACGTCTAACCTAAAATTATCTTAAGTTTTTGATTAGTCAGCCGTGTACAGACTTACACTTATATATATATATAAAGTTTATGAGCTCCACCCCTGCTCGCTTCGCTCACCAACACAGGCGGCGAGTATGGAGATGCCAATGCAGAGTATTATAAACTCTGATATATTCACGAAAATGGAAATGACGATTCAGTGGTGACGTATACATAGCTAATGTATAACAGAGGTCGAAATAGACACTGCCAACCCCAATAATTCGAATTGCGGCATTCGTAATGATTTCACCATTGATATTTTAATAATAAATAATCAACATTCAAAACAAATATTGATATTACAAACTGAAGGAAACAATATAATAATAATACCAGAAGTTTGACTTAGTAAACCTTTTGTTTACTTTTACCTTATCTAAAAAAAAAATTGTTAGATGTAAAAAAGAATTACACTTGATTCTATATAAGCCAAATCGGTTGCAAATTGTTTTGGTTCATTGTAGGCCTAACCTAAAATTATGTTAAGTTTTTAATATAAATCACCAGTTTTATTTATAATATGTAGCAACAGATGTTTTAATTGAATTATAATATGATAAGCATTTTCGTTGATTTTTGTTTGTGTTTTCTTTTAGTTTGTTAATCAAACCTAAAAAATCTGTTGTTTGTGAATAGTAATAAAATAATTCTAAATTTTCTAACTTGGTTGTTATGGTAATGAATGTAAACAAACATGTGTCTGCTTCTAATCGAAACAGCTATTTATCTGTTATAATTTTATGGCTGGGAGTAAACCACCAAATTTTTACTATATTCTTACGCTTTAAAATAAAAATTTTTCAAAATCATGTTCATCTGTGGCCTCATAAGAATATTACATACCTTTAACGTTTTGTATTTGTATCTTAAGTAGTTATGCTTCATTTTGCTTCTACGTTGCTCTTATTATAGATTATCATAATGATAATGTTCTCACATTACTGTAGGATACTTTAAAAAGTCTAGCAAGATAAAAGTCTATCGCACTTTCTTACTCCAGACAGCTTGTGCTTAGATATTTAGTTACAGAGTAAGAGTGTTGGTACAATCTGTGTACTCTACCGTTGAACAAACATTCATTCATCTGTGCTCCTCGCTTTTACCGCGTAACCATGTTTAATTGTACTTCTTAACCTTACGTAACCTCACTTTTCATGGCTTAACACGTTACAATAACCTACCGAAAACTTAATTCAAGATAAAACATATCGTACGGATCGATTAGCCAACATTTCGACTTCAGACTTTTCTCGGAGCCCTTGATCGATTAATCGGTTTCGTCGATCCTTAGATAGTTAGCTCTCGGTTCACGTCAATCCCAGAGACTCAAGTACGTTGCGTCTACTTGAAAACCGATCTTAGGCGCCGCGGTTCAATCAGCTGTTATTAGAACTTTAAGGTGCTACCAATTGCCATCATAACCATCGAGAGTTATTCGAGACCTTTCCAAAATGGTGGACGAGGTTTCTGGATTTAGCGGTGATGATATTGGACACAGGGTTGAGTTAATGAATTAAAAATAGATTTCAAAGAAAATATGTTTTAAACTATAATAGGCATGGATTTTATTAATTTTTTTTGCAATTAGTAAAGTTATTGGAAAATCCAATATATGATTTGCATTGGAATTAATATACCCAGGTAAGATCTTTTGATGATAAATATTGTAAAAAAGTCTACTAATTTCCACCCTCAGGAAGGTTTTTTTTTGCTATAGTGGGAAAACGAGGGATTTAAAATAAATTAAATGGAAAAGCTGTAGCATAAGAACATAGCTTTTTCATAACACCCCTTACTACCTTACTGCTTTAGATTACGTAAAAAAATATAGGAAAAAATATCGGGGATACCAAATTTGATGCAGAGGTAGATCAATGCTTTTAGTAGCAGTTTTCCCTGCCGAATAATGAATAGACTGTCATTATAATTGGACTTATTTTCTGGCAGCAAATTCCTGCTTGTTAAGTTCACTTAAAAAATAATTGTTTTTCGACTTTAATTTTTCATTTTTAGCAACATTCAAAACGGAAATCACAAGCCATAGTTTACGACTTATACCTACTTTAAGCATGGTTCTGTGTTTGTATCAATGCATACACATTTTATTTTTATGGATATAAATGTGTAAATAATTCAGTTAATAAACATATAGACCCATGAAAACAACTAACCCTGATCACAACGCCGTCTCCTCAACATTCGCCGGGAGCAGTCACTCCTAAGTTAATTTAACATGAAAGCGTACAGGAGCTGTTTCTAAAGAATTCTTTCTTTTGTTTATTACAAAATTCAAACAAAAAATATTAAATCGTATGAATATCATTAAAATATACCGTCGCATTATTTCCAGTGGCAAAATCTAAAAGCAAGGAAATATGCGTAGTCTGATGAAAGATGGTCTTATGATTTAGAGAATAAATTGAATAAATTAGTTGTGACTATTTATAAGCATAGAATAGTTGTGACTATGCTAAATATAAATTAGTTGTGACTATGTCTAAGTATAAATTAGTTGTGATGATGTCTAAGTATACAATAGTTGTAATTATGTCTAAGTATTAATTAGTTGCGACTAAATCTACGCGTAAATTAGTTGTGATTATGTATAATTATAGATTAGTTATGATTACGTGTAAGTATAGATTAGTTGTGATTATGTCTAAGTATTAATTAATTGTGATTATGTCTAAGTATAAATGAGTTCTGATTATGTCTAAGTATAAATTAGCTGTGATTATATCTAAGTATAGATTAGTTGTGATTATATCTAAGTAGAGATTAGTTGTGATTATATCTAAGTATAGATTAGTTGTGATTATGTCTTAGTATTAATTAATTGTGATTATGTCTAAGTGTAAATGAGTTGTGATTATGTCTAAGTATAAATTAGTTGTGATTATGCATAAGTATAAATTAGTTGTGATTATATCTAAGTATAGATTAGTTGTGATTATATCTAAGTAGAGATTAGTTGTGATTATATCTAAGTAGAGATTAGTTGTGATATATCTAAGTATGGATTAGTTGTGATTATGCCTAAGTAGAGATTAGTTATGATTATGTCTAAGTATTAATTAATTGTGATTATGTCAAGTTTAAATGAGTTGTGATTATGTGTAAGTATAAATGAGTTGTGATTATGTCTAAATATAAATAAGTTGTGATTATTCATAAGTATAAATTGGT
This sequence comes from Philaenus spumarius, assembly GCA_018207615.1. NCBI lineage: Eukaryota > Metazoa > Arthropoda > Insecta > Hemiptera > Aphrophoridae > Philaenus > Philaenus spumarius. The sequence continues at coordinate 109,434 of JAGFPH010001333.1, read as the reverse complement.
TTCGATTATATCTGTTAAATTTAGTTTTTTTTTTTTTTTTCAGAACAATGGAATTTTGTTAAATATGAATAGTTTACTCTTCTTGAAAGTCGTCCCCGGTAAGTTGACTAGTCATTTAAACATTACTTTTATTTCTTTTTATATTAAAGTGTAGAAGGAATGGAAATAAATAATTAATAAGTAAGGAATTAATTAATAATTCATAAAAATTTATATTAGATAATAATGAGGTAGGTATGTATTAGCTGACTAAAATATGACAGAGTAAAGTAATTGTTATAAATTATTTACATATATGTAATATCAAATAATCGTGAATAATTTGAAAGATACTCTCAGGCCTATATTTGTCTTTTTTTATATCTATATACGAACATATTTCAAATTGATCTTGGGGGCGGTAATATCCGATCTTGCACGGTGGTTTGCGAATACTTGGAATCTATATAGTATGTTGATTCAATATAAGAAAATTTATTGCTGGTAAACATTTTCAATGTAATGTACAAAAGTCGAAGTCTTTCAGAAACCTGGGTACATAAAATTACAAATAGGCCTACAAAGTGAAAATAAAATTTGTATGGTACTTCAAAAAGGCACTATATCATTTTAAGTCACTAGTTTATAATATTTGATAAATCACATTGCACATATATTATTCATTTAATAAATAAAATGACTTACCCTTAAGCCATCTTGAAATTACATTTTTGAATCTGCTTACAGACATTTCTGTAACTGTAAATTGTATTTATTGAATAATTTATATTGCTGACGCCTATTTTATAAGATTTGCTAAATCTAGCGTAAGGAGTAACAAGGTCTTGTTCATGCCTTGTGTTTAATTTTGTGTGGTTAGAACATTCAGTTTTAAACTTATCAATATGATGATAAAACTTACATAAACTAAATTACAGTAAATATACAGGGCAGGCATTAATTTACAGGGAATCTGCTTTACAAGATTTATGTTCTGTAATTCTGATGGTCTTTTTCTGTCATAAAATCACACGATAAGCTTTTATAAAAGCTTGATAAGCTGTCGATAAAATCACACGATATGGAATTGCCCCAGACTCTAATACCATTCAATGGTAATGATTGAAATTTTCAAAATTAAAAGTCACCAGTATTTCAGCTTTCTTAACAAATAAATTACATGAAACAATTTTTTACAAAGCTTATCCACAGTGGCTTAACCATTAAAGCTATTTTTTTCTTTTTCTAAAAGTGCATTATCCTTATATATAATTCTGTAAGCGAAATTTTAGATTCAAAATTGTGGGAATTAGGTAAATCGGAGGATGATGGGAGAGGTATCAAATTAAAGGTATCGATTCAAGGAACTAGGGAAAAATAAAGTTTTTTCTAAAATTTAAAACTAAGGGGTTTTTGGGGTCCTCGAAAATCGAAAAATGCAAATAAGATATACATGAGAATTTAAAAACATCTGTTTTGTTTAGATTAAAACATTTGGTATTAAATAAATACATTAAAAACATAAAACAGCTGTTCTGTAGTTTATATTAAAACATTTGGTATTAAATAGTTAATGTAAATTATATTATTGTTAAATAAAATGTGCTACTTATTAACCTATAAAAGATAAACGTTGACACACACATAGAAGAAAAACCTTATAAGTGTGATTTTTTAAGGTTGTATGGCTGTTCCATTAACTTTTCATACATTAATTATAATTTTCTTAATATTTGGCATAAGTTCTATCATGTTATCAACTGGGGGAAGACCAGCAAGACGTGGGAGAGTGTTCAGAAATGTAGCGGACAGACGTAATGCAAATTGGCGAGTAAGACGGGAAGACGGGTTACACACTGAAGTGGCGTGGTGTATTAATTAACAGAGTATATTATTACACACATTCCGTGAAAAAATCATCAAGATACGGTACATTTTAATTGCTTTATTTATAAATTATTGTGATAAAATTTTTAGTATCGAAAACGTATATACTTTGCAAACAAAATTTGCAATACATTTTTAAAATGTACATTTATCTATATATTCGATTTTTAAATATTTAAAAAAATTTGGATTCACAGTAAAATTCTCTATAACTTATTACATTCACAACAAAATACATAATTCAAATAAAAGTCAAATAATACAAAATAAAAAAAATATTGTTCACCATTTGACGAATTTGAAATACTAATTTTTATAGGCCTAATTAGTAAAGGTATTAAAATTTGTTGCAACAATCTGATTTTTTTATATTATTATTATAGATGTGTTTTCTATATGTGGTTCAAATTTTATTATAATCTGTTAAATATTATTAAAGTTATTCAATTTTTACTGAAGACATGAACAAACAATTTTCCACCAAATAAAGATATCGGAAAGTTATTTTTTATAGGCCTAATCAGTAAAGGTATTAAAATTTGTTGAAACAATCTGATTTTTTTATATTATTACTAGCTGACTCGTACGGCGTTGCCCGTGGTTGTTCGTATTTTCAGTCTTTTTGACGAAATTGTAATTCTTTTTAAGTGTTCGTTGAATACCTGTCCATATCCTACTGAGGTCATGAAAAAAAGTCTACGCTATTTAGGAAAGCACTGAAAATTGTATTCCTGTAAACTACTATCTAACATGAAAAAGCTTTAAATATATCGTTTTAGTTTATAGTTTTTACTAAGTTTGACTTTCACTTAATTTCATTGACAATGTTGCGAGCACCTACGGCCTTAGAGGAAGCTACGTACCAAATTTCATTCCAATTTGTTCTTATAGTAGGGATTTTGAGTAACTTTGACCCCCTCCCCAAACCACCCTAAAATTTCGAATTTCTTTTAACCCTTTCTTAGCGAGTGTTTAAATTAGCTGGGGGTCGTAGAAAGGATATTTGAATCACTTTGTAACATCCGCGTTAATTTAGGATGTAACAAACTGGTTCAAATAGAGTTTGTAATTTTAAATGTATAGGCCTAATTAGTATAAGATATATATTGTTTAGTATTTAAATATACAATATACAGTATATATCAAAATAAAGCTACGAATGTGATATTTTAATGGCATTTAGTTTAATTCAGATGGTTTGTTTAGTTTTCAATAAAATATGTTTAAACTAGTGTATGTTTATGGTTATGCATGGTGTCAAATAATTTGTTTGTTATTATTATTATTATTATTATTATTGATAGCGAAAATGTGTTTTGAAAAGTATTAAAAACTTCATAGTTATGATATATTTTATATAAACAATATTTTAAGCAGCATATTTTTAAGTAGGCCTATATAGATATTTAATAACCAATGTTTGAGTTGAATTATAATTCTGTAAGCATTTTTATTTGTGTTTGTTTATAGTTTTTCAATTTAACCTTAAAAAGCTGTTGGTTTTGAAGAGTATTAAAGTGATTATAAATTTGCTAAGTAATGTTGCTATGGTAATACTTGTAAACAAACATAAGCTTTTTATACGAACAGCTGTTTTTGTGAGCTATGGTTTTGATTTCATACAATAAATGCTGTTCAGTTTCTTCCAAATTTGAAACTTTTTCGGGAAACCTTTCAGAGTTTTCTTTACGTATAAACCTTCTATGAACTACTACAAACATTTTAAGACCAAAAATAGCCAAATCGGTCCAGCCGTTCTCGAGTTTTAGCGAGACTAATGAACAGCAATTCATTTTTATATATATAGATTAAAGATATGTTTTCTATGTTTGGTTCAAATTTTATTAAAATCGGTTAAATATTATTAAAGTTATTAAATTTTTAAGTTTACTGAAGACATGAACAATTTTTCACCGAATAAAGATATCGGAAAGTTTTTTTTTATAGGCCTAATCAGTAAAGGTATTAAAATTTGTTGTTACAATCTGATTTTTTATATTATTATAAAAGATATGTTTTCTATATGTGGTTCAAATTTTATTAAAATCTGTTAAATATTATTAAAGTTATTCAATTTTTACTGAAGACATGAACAAACAATTTTTCACTGAATAAAGATATCGGAAAGTTATTTTTTATAGGCCTAATTAATAAAGGTATTAAAAAAAATTTTTGTAACAATCTGATTTTTTATATTATTATTATAGATATGTTTTCTATATGTGGTTCAAATTTTATTAAAATCTGTTTAATATTTTTAAATTACAATTTTTCACCAAATAAAGATATTGGAAAGTAATTTTTATAGGCCAATCAGTAAAGGTATTAAAATTTGTTGTAACAATCTGATTTTTTAATATTATTATTATAGGTATGTTTTCTATATGTGGTTCAAATTTTATTGAACTCGATTAAATATTTCTAAAGTTATTCAATTTAGAACCTGTGGAACACAAATCAACCCTGAATTAAACACTGACGAAACAAAACAAACAATCCTGCCACATTGCCATATGCTATTGATTCTTGATGAAGGATCAAAGTTCCGAGTACCAGCTCGAATTGACCAATGCGTCTGTGCCGAACTACCAAATCCACAAGAATTTCCTACCCTACACTTCATAATATTGTCGTAAGGAATATGATACACGGACCATGTGGTCAACGCAATAATAAATCTCCTTTCATGAAAAAAAAATGTTGCACTAAGAAATACCCAAAAGAGTTTCTAGATGAAACTATAGAAAATAACAATGGATACCTCAACTACCGCCGAAAAAATAATGGAATAGTTGCAAGAAAAGGCGGTATCCACCAAGTTGATAATAGAGATGTTGTCCCTTATAACAGTTGTCCCTTATAATGTAGACATTTTTTCCACAGTTCGTTCTGTAAAGTATTTATTTAAGTACCATGTACATAAAGGTTATGATTCTGCATGCATATAATTTGTAAGTAATGTTAATCAACCTAACAATGCAATCGTCTACGATAGAACTAAAAGTTTTTCAAATATGCGATATGTAAATGCTCATGAGAGCATTTGGCGCCTCCATTTCCAACAAGGAAATGAACAGGCTGCACTCAATTCATCTGAAGAAAAGCATACAACTCTCACAGCATGGTTTGATTTAAACAACCGCGAATCAACTGCCCGCCAGTATTTATACAATGCAATTTCGCAACATTATCGGTTTGCGGGTAATGCGTGAATGCCTCGACAGAGAGAGGGTGGTAAAGTTATAGGAAGGATGTATAATGTGGCACCTAATGAATCAAATAGGTTTTATTTACGCATATTGTTACTTCATGTTAAGGGTGCTACATCGTTTGAGGATTTACAGCAACACAATGGTACAACATATGATACTTTTAAAGAGGCAGTTTTATCACGTGGGCTCCTTCAAAACTATCAAGAATGGCACCGTTGCGTTGCTTGGAGGAATTACAGAATATACAAATGCCACATCAGCTCAGGCAATTATTTGCATTCATTTGCTGTTTCTGTGAACCAACGTCACCTTTAACATTACGGACTACCATCAAAGAGAAACTAACCGAAGATATGAATGACATTGATCCTCATGAAGCAGAAATGGCATCATTACAACAAATCCAGAATATTCTGAGAGAAAACGGATTCAACTGTGCTACTCTCGGCCTACCAGTTCCACCTGAAGTCGCGATTGAAAACCCCACATACAATCTACAGGAACAAGCTGCTTTTTGCATATAGATGTACCATAAGCTTAATTTTGAACAAAAGATAGCCGTGGATCGAATCTTAAATGCAATATCTGGGGATACGGAAGAGAAACTATTCTTTTTAGAAGCTTCTGGGGGATTTGGAAAGACTTTCATATGCTCATGTATTTTGAAAATAATCCGAGGTCGAGGCCAAATTGCCTTAGCAGGTACTTCGACTGGGATAGCAGCATTGCTTTTAGACGGAGGCACTACACTACACCGTTTACTTGGCCTTCCTGTACCCATGCTACCCTCATAGGTCTCATCAATCAAGGCTAATTTCAACAAAGCTACTATTCTCAGAGAAGATACTATAATTATTAAAATAGACGAGTCGTCTATGGTGCCTGCTGCAGCTTTTGATTGTATAAACCATCTCCTAAAAGATGTAATGAATTGTTTGGACCCAGTATATGGACAAATGCACATGGTTGGTATAGTAGTCCTTTTTTGTGGTGATTTTAGGCAGATTTTGCCTGTGGTACCGTTGTCTGGTAGAATACAAATAATTTAATCTTGCATTCAAAGAAGCATAGTTTGGAAATACATTACACTCATCCATTTGGAAAAAATATGCGCGCAAATGATGGCGAAAAATTATTTTCTAATTGGCTTCTTCAAATAGTCAATGGAACATTAATAAGTGACAGAGGATCAGATTCTTTTAACATTCCTGAAATTATATAATTTCAGAGGATTTACTGATCAAGCATGTCTTTGGCAACTCAATAAATGAGGAGATTGCTAGACAATATTGCAATCATGTAATAGTCTGTCCTTTGAATGAAAACTGCGATAGAATTAACGAAGATGTTTTAAATTTAATTGAAGGTGATTTCAAAGATTATTGCAGGGTGGATGAAGTGATACCAGACGATCCAAGCGAGGAATTAAACATCCCATTTGAGTATATGAATTCTTTAACTCCTTCAGGAATGCCACCTCATAGACTTAAGTTAAAATGTGGTACAATTTGTTATGCTTATAAGAAACATGAATATGGGTTCCAGTTTAGTAAATGGAGTGCGAATGTTAGTGTTGGAAATGTATAACTAATGTCTAAGTAATAACTGGGTTTGGAAAAGGTACTGTAATTTTCTTACCAAGGATAAAAATCATTCCAACAGACCCAACCATTCCTTTCCATATGACAAGAGTACAATTTCCAATACGGATATCATTTGATGTAACGCTTAATAAAGCTCAGGGTCAAACCTTTGAAAAAATCGGCATTTACTTAGCACACACGGCCAGCTATATGTGGCCTTTAGCCGAGTAAAACACCTCAAGATGTAAAAGTAGTCATCAAAAAGACCAGTGAATAGGGAAAGGACAACCGCTGTGGATATTACACAAAAAATATTGTTTTCAAAGATGTTTTGCTATAATACTTTGTTGTTCTAATAAATAAAGTTTTCCAAATGACTACATAGTTTATTTCACGTTATGTATCAGTAACTGAACATAAATTAGGGGCTTTAGCCCCTACAAGCCACTAGTTGTATATAATGTTACAATATTATTTGCGTGGCTCAACTAATTACACAATAGTGAAGTTATCGTTGATTTTAATTGTACTCTTACTTGAGCTGAATTGTTATTTACTGAATATCTGATTTTGTCCACTTTACTTTTTTAGATTACGGTTTACATCAAAGAACTAACCACGTTGTGATATATCTAACAGTCAGCTTTTGTTGAAGAACTTCTTCAGACATGTTTCTAACTTTATCTATTAAACTTATACGAATGAAAAGATAAAATACATTATTTTTCAACCAAAAAAGGCATCTAATACAGCTCATAGTCTTATAACGACCGAAACTATATTCATAACGCATTGCTTTTGAAGTAAAACTTGTTTAAGCGCGGTAGAGTGAATTGGCCTGGATGAGACGAAAAGTGAAACGCTTCCCTTCTCCGACTTTAACTGGCAGTTGTAAGGAAATAGTAGGAGAATCGTTTGATACTCATGTTCATTGCTATAAGAAAGAGAGATAAAATCGTCTGCTCGCTTGCTCTTCGTTTAATATGTTAATACGTAGCATAAGGAACTAGTAGGTTTTTGTATATTATACTGTTGAAGTATTTAATCTAATGGACGAAATCCGCCGTTTTAAGATTGAATTGTTCTTTTATTGATTTCAATTCTTTTTGTTTACTTCGTTCTTCAAAAGTAACAACTTGGGACTGCAAACAATAAACTATATCTAACTCAGCCTATTCCTTTAGGATTTCTAACTTGATAAATAATGTACAGAGCCTATAATTTAATATTTTACTCAAATTCTTGAAATACTTTAAATTGAAAAACAAAACAAAAGATCATACATTTAAAGAGCATACACAACCACTTAAAGTGATAATTTTAATCCCAAATATGTTTAATTCAGTTCATATTATTGTTTATTTTAATATTCACTAAATTTGTCATCGTCAGTAGGCCTATATTTATAAATTTAACGCGCCAGAGTCTCGTACATTTTTTTCTTTTGTTTTTTATTCCATCGCCAAGAGATTTGACTATGAATTGTGCGTAGAGGATTAATGGGTTCTTCTTCGATCCGTCTCAATAACAACCGTGTTATATGCTTTAAATAAATGATTTTTCTAAAATCCAGTTCAACTACCGTACATTCTTATATCCTTCTTTCTGGATCGTATATGCAGACAGAAAGCTATGGACAAAATTCTCGCTTAGAAGGCTGTAAATTTACCAGCATCATTGTACCGAACGGACTTAAGGTGTGCAGTAGTAGGACAAACCCGTACCTTGCAATCCTTTTCAATATTAGGCTACTTATCTTCGAATTTTGAAGATAATATTTTGTAATTTTAAGGAAACCTTTAAAAATGCCACTCGAGTGGCACTAACAACAACTGAAATTAACAAAGTTAACGGCGAAGGATCGAGAAGACGTCTACTTTCTGTGGAGTAGTTGTTTAACGTTGTAAAACAGCTCAGTAAAGTTAGTTCTGACTAAAACAATTTTCTCATAACATCTTCGCGTCCGAGTATATATTTTATTCGTAGGATAAAGCTGCTAACTAAAATGTAATAGAAAACATTGTGCAAGCTCTTTCTCCGGTAATAACAATTACCATAATTTTAACATTCACTCATCCACCTTGCCCAAAGCAGACCAGTCGAGTCAGTTCCCGAAACGCGTTTTTCAATTTGTACGTGTCAGCGAAGTGATCGACTCAAAAAGCCTGTTTGGAATACACACCGCTTATTACAGCTTTCATTCATACTTCGATGCAACATAAATTTATATTCAAATGCAGACATGACCGCAATATAAATTAAAGTATCGACACGAAATGTTCTTAGCACGCCCTCATTGCGGAATGTTTTATTGTTTTATTACTTCCACGTTGTAAATAAAATGAAAATTAATTGCGTTACTTTCATTGCGACTTGGCTGATGATTTATTAACTGTTATTTGTAATTTTATCTGTTGCGATAATCTTCTAATGTGTTTTTTTTTTCTCTAATGATACTGCATTCGGGGGTTGCAGCTTAATTTTAATAAACATTTTACAACTATAGCATTACAAAATTAGTGCGTGAGACTTTCGCCAGTTATAAGTTTAGGAAGTGGTTATGTGGAATTTAATTTAAAACATCTCTCTTAATTAAATGATATAATTTTTGTATTTTTCATTTCCCATCAATTCATAATATACCCGAAGGAAATAATTGGCTGGATTTCAAATATTTTGTATTAAAATATAAAATACAGGCCTGTGATTAAAATGTGTGATCTTTTGTTTGGTTTTATAACAGCTGATTTCGTCCATTAGCTTATACTTCACCAAGAATTAAGTAAATATTAAAACTTATTTAGCTAATATAAAGTAGCCTATAATACGCTAGCGCCTACTGGTTCCCTGTGCTACGTATTAACACAGTACACACTGCGCATGCTTGTAGAGTGTGGATGACGCATTTGACATTGAGAGAAGAAAATTCTCCTACTCTTTCCTTTCAATTGCCAGTTGAAGTCGGAAAAGGGGAAGTGTTTCACGATAAGTAGTCCAGGACAATTTGCCCTTCCGCACTTAAAAAAAAGAAATTTCACTTCAAAAATATTTTCAGACAATCCTAATTTTTATCATATTTCTAAATATTTTAATTCCTAGTATATTATATATTTTTTTGTTTAGCCAAAATAGTTTCAATTCATGTTTAGCCAAAATAGTTTCCATTCATGTTTAGCCAAAATAGTTTCCATTCATGTTTAGCCAAAAAAGTTTCCATTCATGTTCAGCCAAAATAGTTTAAATTCTTATTAGCTTATTTATGTTTAGTCAAAATGTTTTCAATTCATGTTTAGCCAAAATAGTTTTTAAAACCTTCATTTGAGTTGAATTAAACATTGTATACAATAATTTATTACTCATTTAATGTACCTCTTAATTTAACCTATAGCTTCTTGGTACAACCATTACCGGGTCCTGCCTGCATTCGGTAGTTCGGCTCACATATCAATACAAATTGCTGTAATTACCTTTTGAAGCTCGAGAGTGCGCTAGAGTCGCGTGACCCACGCATAGTTCGGCACTACGCTCAAGGCGCCCGTCCACAAACACTCCCACATAGGTGGAAGCCTAACGGGCGTAATTAAATGCGGGAGGGTCTTATCTGTCCGACCAGATCAGAAACTTCCCCGAGGGGGTAATACCGGTAGTTTGGTAGCTGTGGATCATATAATAAACATTCACATGGTGAATCACACGGTTTGATCCCGTTATTTTATTAACAAGGCACGGCATCGTTTGTCGAAACATTGTTCAGATTCCTTGTTTAGTGGCATAGCTTGTATTGTGGGCGAAACTTTTTTAAACTTAGAAACAGTGACACAATTATTTGTAAAAAATATTTTGTTTAGTTTAGTTTTAGTTATAACATATTTTTTTGAATGTGACATATTAATAAATTATAAAAATCCAATACTTGAATCTGAATTTTAGTGCCTTCATTTCAGTTTGCATATTTAAAAATAACTTTTTTAATAACGAAAATCCATACTATTTAATGTTATTACGAATTCTCATATTCTGATTGTATATCAGGCCACTAAACTTAAATCATAATGTTCGTCAACACATTTAGTTATTTATTATTTCTTGTTTCTTAGGGAGTAAGAGTTTGGACTTGTTTTAAAATAACAAGACAATTTAATTTCATATCTTGTTAGAAATAATTAATTAGCAAATTTTTAAGGGAGGCAAGAATGTAATTTTATCGGTTGGAGATATCGAGTCTTATAGATAAATAGTTATCTCTGGTGACACATAGTTTTTTCTAATATTTCTGTTGAATTGATAAATACAGAGCAGTTATGTTAAACTAACTTTGCATAATTACGATATTATCGTATTGTTGTAATTTTATAATTGCATACTTTTGTTGTTCCGTTTGTTGAACGGCGAAACCAAAGTCTTCTTTTTCATTTTCCAGTTTCTTATTAACTTGAAGTTTGTCCAGTTAACAAACTTGTTGTAAATAATAACAAAAGAGACAAACAGGCAATATTAGGAGACCCCAATATTTATTTATTATATGTAGGTCTACCTTATGTATGTGGAATTTGGAACATTTAGTTAAGACCCTGTTTTCTGTTTATTTTTGAGACAAGAAATCAATAATTATTTATCAGTAGTTTATTCAGTTATTTAGGTAAAAAGTAGTTTTTTATTGTTTTGTTAATATTATGATTTTAGTGTCTGGTGGTGAATAAATAAATGTAGGCCTATTAATAATTAATTATATAATACTAATTATTTTAACTATCAGACAAGTGCGACTATCAATAGTTTGTTTTTGTTATTTATTTTTGCCCCAAAAAAGCAAAACGATATACACATTTTATATTTAATGGTGATAATATTTTTAGAAATAGGATATATCAAAACCATAGAATTATACAAAATATAGTAAAGGGTGTATTTTTGTTAAGTTATAGGCTATTTTATTAAACATCCCTATAACTTACACATTTAAAAAATACTATATTTTATAGATTCAATATTTTAAAAATTTATCAAATAAAAGAATTATAATGTAATAAAAGCAAACGTGTACATCTTTAATATTCGAATATAGTATATTAATTGAGTAATAATTGCAGTGCTAAAGCTTTTCTAAAATCACATAGGTAGCAGCACTTTACAGAAACAATGTTGTAGTTACTGATTATTGTTCTGCTTCAGTGGTGTAAAATATAAACAATTAATGTAACCAGTTATTTTTAAGTAATAGTTTTAAAAGTAATACGTAATGAAAAATTAATAATTATTTTGTAACTGTTATTTTGATTGGTATTTTGCTGCTCCCAATATAAATATTCAATAGTGTAAAACTAGGTAGTTATGGTAGGCCTATTTAATAATGATTTATAGTTTAGGTATTTTGTATACCACTACATAACTGTGGTATCACATAAAAAGTACACATTCGTCTAAGAAATATATTATTTTATATTTTAGTCACATAGCTTAACTGGTTTATGTAAATGAGTAAATATTTTAAAATGTAGGTTACTAAACAAGTTATTATTTAATTAGTTATGGTACTGGATGTTATTAGGCCTCCTCTAATTTATACAATATTTAAAATAACCGAAAGAATAATTCCATATTATAATAATACAAACATTTAGTCATTGAAAATCAAACTTAATAAAACAATAATTAATACTACACAACTACTTAGGCTATAACCATAGATCATGAATAATAAATAGATCTTGCATCCATACGGGGGCTGTGTGCCGGAAAAAAGGTTGTCGCGAAAATAGTACATGATCGCGCCGCGAGGTAGCGCTAGGGAGAAATCATTGGTAGCATTGGTGTTTCAAACAGCTTCCATCGTTTCCCCAATAGATAGCGCCAAAAAAGTCGAATTTCCAGTGGAACAAAATATTGCATTGGATCGGAGTTCTATTAGGTTATCCAAATACAATGCTATAACCAATATAAAAATAACACTAACTACAATCGTGACTGATCTACTGGTGTAAACAATTTTACAAGTACAAAATTTTTCAAAGTCCAAGTAACTTTTAAATTTAATAACTTTACTAGGCCTACTATTGAGAAAATTCGAAAACTAGTTCCAATGGTTACCTGTAAGATATACAAGATATTTAGCTAGGCAAATACCTCTCATCTCTTGATTGCAACATGTTCGAATCGCCGGTAACAGAATAAACGGTACCAGAAACTGGCACATACTTTCTCAGAAACATATTTAAATTATTAAACAGATTCACTGGGAGGGGATACATTAAAGTAGGAGAGTAACTAATAAATACTCGTATTATTTTTATTATTTAGAGAGAGAAAACTATTGGATCGATTTCGAACAAATTTGCACCAAATATATCAATTAGGCCTGTATGGATGCACGAAAAAAGGTTTTGAACATTTTTGAAAAACACCCTTTTTTTGACCAAAAACCCCCAAAATCAGTTATTATTATTAGCTAAACGAGAATTTTTAGAAAGATGCGGTTTTTGTATGTGGTAGGGTAGATTAAGGGCTACAAATAAGTAAAACTATATCAAAATCGTTAGAGCCGTTTTTTTTATAAAAAAAATGATAACTGATTTTTGTTGGTTTTTTTTTATCAAAAAGGGGGTTTCTCTCTAGCTTTGTATACACACAGACAGATATTTTGTAAAAAACACTTTTTTGGACTCAGGGGTATATTTCCATAAAAATCTCAACATAGATTTTGTTTGCGATCACTATACTTTATACTATATAGTAGTATAGTGAGGAAGTAAAAGCTACGAAATTTTATCCAAATTAGTTACTGCCCGATGGTGGTTATGTGGGGTTGGTTATTCGTCGATAATTGGATAAATTATCAACGAGGCTGTCACATCGACGTACATACGCAATAGAACTAACGAGGGTTCCGTTGTCGCTACGGAACCCAAGAAAACAAAAATTATAATAAATTCCTAGATAAATCAGTCAAATGAAAAAGTACGGTACCTAACTTTATCTTAAAAAAATTTGTCCTTAATTTGATTAGATTTTCGGATTAAAATGTAATAAAAAATCGGACTTTGCTATCCAGCCAATGAACGTTTTTAATATCAACCTAAAATAATCAGACTTAAGGGTCTTCTATACCTTGCGTAAAACAGCAAAAATATGCACTTCGTATTACCGTGTTTCGGACGCCGTTTTTCAACCTAAAAAGTTGTGAAACATCTTAAATTGTTCTTAAAGGCTTTGTGCTTTTGTCTTATACTTTATAATTGAAAGAAATCGTCGGCAACTCCTTTTAATCAACAGTTTAAATGAGTAAAAATCGATTATTTTTAACGCATTTTTTGGGAGTTTTAAGCAATAATTTCCATATGTTAAGGTAACACGTAAAAAATGTAAGGCCTTCTTTATAACTTAAAGTAGTTTCCCAGATTATTAATTTATAAATAGAATCCGAAACACGGTATTACGAATGCATGTTTCGACGATTTTGCGGCTTGAGTCAGGCCTTTTGCATTGAAATCATACTGTACACTCGGGAGTTTTCTTCAAGGTAAAGAAGAGCCTTAATATTTACTAAGTTGATTTACTGATTAACGTTAAACGAAAATTAACGCTGAATTAACGTGTGCTGCTACCTCTTGTCATTCAGTAGAACTTGTGTAGGCATTGTTTGAATTGAGTGTAAGTGCTGCTGTTAGCGTCCCGTTTGACAACTATTTCAATTCCTCTCAATACCTACTTATACAGTAATAAAAGCAAACCATGAAAGTTTGAAACTTAAGAATTATTTTAAGTTTTAATCTCACATAAACATTTATATTAAAGAACTTTTGAGCTGTTGGATTTTGAAATGTTTTCCACGGTAGAGTGTACGTTTAGAAATATTGTCAAAACAAACAGCTAGAATAAAAGATATGATTAAATAGGTACCTAATTTAATAAGATTTATTTGGATTGAGCACTTTGGAATTGGAGAAAGTGTACATGTATCCATTCCTTTGAGTGCCTAACAAGGTAGACTATTATTGACAATCATGGTACTTACCCCCAATCTTACTTGTAAGTTTACGAAAACCACTCGTAGTTGTCTGTTGTTCTTACATTCTCTCCACGTATAAGTTGGGTCAAATATATAACCTACTAACCTAATACTGTAGTTATTGGTTCGAGTTACTGTAGTGACGAAAAATGATCTAAAATTTTCAGATCATTGGGCAACAACTTCGTTACTTTGATAAAAACAGTTCCTCACACATATTTATAAATTTACAAAATAATCGATTGGTACTGTCTGACACCTAATTTCATAGAATAAGAAAGGTTTCTAAAGCCTGGATTAGACCGATGTAATACAACAGATTGCGCGGCAGCAGCCACCTTTCGGATTGTCTTTCATTTTCATAGTAAACTTAAACGTCCTATGAGCACAAGAATTGAGATTTTCGGAATAAACTAAATATTTGGATCTTTAACCTTAAATATTTTTTAACTCCGTCGTGATCTCAATATTTATTTTCAATATGTTTTTAAAAATGGTAAAATAAAGCGATTCGTAAATCTGAATGTTATGTTTTGTTATGTTTGTAACTGTTACTTTGATTGGTATTGTGCTTCTCCCAATCGACATATTCAATAGTGTAAAACTTGGTAGTTACAGTAGGCCTATTTACTAACGATTTATAGTTTTGGTAATTTGTGCAGCACTAAGTAACTGTTATTACAAACTGGATGGTCGTTTTGAAATCACTTCATAACATCTTTTTATGTTAAAAACCCATTTAAACTCAATACAGAACTATAATTTATTTTAAACAATTATCATATTATTTGAAATTAATATTTATAGTACTATTTGTCTTATTTTTGATATTTAATCCTTTGCTGTGTAGTGCATTTTGCTTAATGGAGAGATGTGTTTTATTTTAAGGCTTGGACATATCTCCCATTGATTCTAAACCAAAAGATGCATAGACCGATAGTTTACTCTTATTTTAACTAATCTCTCATAAATACATGTGTTATTGTTATAATCAGCTTTTTTCATAAAACTAATATGTTTATGCTTATTTGTAAAATCATCTGTTGCACAGAACATTTTCTGTGTAGTACACTTAAAGTAAGGCCTTACTTGTCTATTAATAGAAATAGAAAACAGCTGTTTTCGGTGTAGTATAATAAAAAATGAAAAAATACAAGTACAAAATATTTCTTTACATTTCAGAGTTTAAGTATCTGTTAAATTTAATAACTTCACTGCTATTGAGAAAATTCGATAACCAGTTCCAATGGTTACTTTTCTATATTGGTAGGATATAAAAGATACTAGTAGGTATGAAAATACCGCTCATATCTTGACTGTAACATGTTCGAATCGCTGGTAACAGTAAAGTTTCGAGATAAAAAAAGCTGTGCTATATCGACGACATCGACATATAAAACACAACTGCAAGTGTTCTGTTAACACTACAGAACCTAAGAAAAGAAAAATTAGAATTTTTCTCTCCTTTAAAATCCTAGATAAAATAATAACATTGAAAATAAATAACTTTATAAACAACAAAATTAGTTCTTTTGACTAGATTTTCGGAATAAAAATAAATTTAATCACTTATAACGATTATAATAAAATCTGTTATAGCTAGCTATTGAACGTTTTTAATATCAACATAAATCACAGTAAAGTTAATGTTTACCAAGTTTATTTACCGATAAACTCTAAACTGCCGTGTGCTGCTACCTCTTGTCATTCTTGTAAAACTTATGTAGACATTGTTTTGTTTGAATTCAGTGTAAGTGCTGCTGTTAGCGTCACGTTTGACAACTATTTCAATTCATCTAAATAATTACTTTCTATACAGTAATAAAAATAATAAACGGTACCAGGAACTGGCACATACTTTCTCACAAATACATTTAAATTACTAAACAGATTCACTGTGACTTGTAGGGTGGGGTAGGATAGTTTTTTTATTAAAGT
>JAGFPH010001333.1:52639-81920 GCA_018207615.1 Philaenus spumarius | reverse complement strand
TGTCCAACAATTTAGTTATATATTTACAATTTTGTTGTTTACATGTAACAAACTGAACTGAAAGGCCCATATGGTCAACAAATTTTAGTTCGGGTTTTTTTTTAAATAAATTTGTAAATATATTGTCGATAAATGTTGAAGGTTATTCTGAACGTTTTATTGGTTACAAGATTGTATTTTAAGATTTCAAGAATTTCAATTGTTTCCCTGTTATTTTTAGAAATATTCTTGTTGAAATCTCTTGTTAAAATTAATAATTAATTTATTATTTAACCACCTAAACAACTTTTCCAACAAAAGCTCCAATGTATTTATAAAAGTAAAGAAATTGGACTTCGGAGATCTGTAAGTATAGTACACGACTGAAAGTTAGGAGATTTTAGTTCAACGACCCGCATTCGCAAACATTTTCCATACTTGGATTATTTTTTATATTTATTTTTTTATATTGAATGTCATTTCTGACGAGAATTGCCACTACGCCCTCCCCCGCTAGTAATGGAGCGTGAGAAGTAAGAACTTCCACTTGAAAGTATTTAACTGAATTTCGTTGCATTGTTTTGTCCATGTTTCAAAAAGGCATATTGCCGCAGGCTTTCCTAATCATTTATCTATGAATATAAAAAGTTCAGAGATTTTTTGGTCTATCCTTCTTATACTGTATGCTAATTACATTCAAACTTAATTTTGAATTTTGAAATGTGTCATTCGTTCTTCTGCCTGTGTCCCAAATATGCCCTGCTAGGCACACGCCTCCTTCTGACTCTCCATTAATAAAACTGTGTTGCCTAAAAAAGTGAAATTGTTTACAGTTTTGCATACTGGTTCATTATTATTTACAATGTCTAGTTTTTGTTGAAGGTTTTGTGCTTCAGAAGAATCAGATAAAACGATCGCCCGCAAAACCGGGCAAGGTCTGTTTAGTTTATATCCAAGTCTTAAATATTAACAATGCCATACATTTCCCCAATGAGGACAAATGCAATCCATGCCGTGAGTAATCTTTTTGGGTAATATAATGTTTATTAATGCCACACAATATTGCACCATTACCTTGAATAGTTTTAAAACAGCCTTTGTTAATCTATATCTATAAAAGCCAAATCCACTGACTCACTGATCACGATTTCTCAAAAACTACTGAACGGATTGGAACGAAATTTGGTATGTAGCTTCCTCTAGGGCTTACTAAGAAAGGTCTTTTTTAAAAAAAAATCTAAATTTTAGGGGGGTTTGGTAGGGTTAAAGTTACTAAATCACGATTTCTCTAAAACTACTGAACGGATTGAAAATACAAATTTGGTATGTAGCTTCCTCTAGGTCCTGATAAAAAAGGGTTTCAAAAAATTTGAAATCTTAGGGGAAGTTTGGGGGGGGGGGGTTACTTAAAAAAAAACCGAACGGATTGGAATGACATTTGGTATGTAGCTTCCTAGGGTTCTAGGAGCTTGCTATAAAATGGTTTAAAAAAATTCGAAATTTTAGGGAGGTTTGGGGGGTCAAATTTACTAAAAAAAACCCACCCAACGGATTGGAATGAAATTTAGTATGAAGCTTCCTCTAGGGCCCTAGGTGCTCGGTAAGAAAGGATTTTAAAAAAATCTAAATTTTAGGGGGGATTTGGGGGGTCAAAGTTACTAAATCACGATTTCTCTAAAACTACTGAACGGATTGGAATGAAATTTGGTATGTAGCTTCCTCTAGGTTCTGATAAGAGAGGGTTTAAAAAAAATTGAAATTTTAGGGGAGGTTTGGAGGGATCAAAGTTACTAAAAATCCCCATAAGAAATACATAGTGTAATATATTTATTGATATGATATATTTTTTGTTAAGATACATTTAACTTTGATTTGTCTATCCGTGCAAAGCCGGATCGGGCCAGCTAGTGTTATATATTTTATCACATAAATAATTGGCATGAAACCTATAAGGCATTGTTGACACAATCACTTTAGCCTTTACAACATTAAAAATATATTGTTTAGCGTATTTAACAGTGTATTCTCAGTGTTTGTCCCTCAAACTATAATAACTAAATATTTATAAGTAAAGTATCTAGTTCCACTATTCAAATCACTTACCACTCGTTTCAGAGTAATTAGCATTTGGCTTTACAAAACTAGTTATACTAACATTAGAGTAAATCTTTGCTAATCATGACTCGCTCCAACCTCGTCCATTTTGACACTAGGAGTGTTTTTTTTTTTTTTTGCTTTTGAGATTCTTGCTCTTTGTCGAGCTCATAGCCTTGTTTCCTAGCCCTCACTTTCACATTAGACTTATAAGAGTTTTTATGTAAGTAAATTATAATTAGTTTATTATTTAACACATACTTATTTTGTCTTATTTCTATAGGTTATATTTATTTCTGTACAGTTTGGACTAACTCACTGGTAGTCATGATGGTAGTCTATCTTCCGACAATACTTTGAAACTATTTCTTTTTTCAATATCAGGAAATGTTTTGTTACTTATAGCTCTAGATTTGACTGATTTAGCATAAAGTTTTCTTCATTTGACTTTAATTCATTTAACTCCGAGGGAAGACAACATCTACCATATTAAGATCTCTTGTACCATATATTTAAGATGAAATAATTCATCCCGTAAAACATAATTTTTAATAATTAATTCATTACTTGTCTTTTCTTACCATGATATCTTACATTAGCTTTTTTTTTTAAATTCAATTGTTTAATTAAACTTTCTTTTTCTATAACATTATTATTTTAAAAGATATGTTTCAAATTTACCAGTTTTTCCCAAAGAGCAATTTAGGATGTTCTAACATTCCGGAACCAGAAGAATTATTTCTGCAATAGCACTATCATCATAAGAAACTATAACATTTTTTAAAACTTTGTAAAAGTCTAGTGCCAACTGTTTAACAGTTTCATCAAAATCTTCTATCATTGTCAAAGCAACCGTAACCTTGGTACTTCAAATTCTATAGCTGGGTTTTACCATGTCAAAAGAACAATATGGCCTGTCAACAGGTGTCTGAGCTTTTACACACTTTCAAATTAAATAGTTTTCATTAATTGGGTTTAAATCTTAGTTTAAAATTTTAATACTATTTTCAATGTAAAATCTTCAAAAATATTTAAAACGTTTATTAAATTCAATGTCTTAAAATATTTGTTTTGTAACTTGTGAAACATAAACAGAATAAAAGTAGTAGATGATAGTGTTTAGCTTTTATTTACCAGTTGATAATCAAAACTTATGATTTTCTATGGACTGTTTACTTAGTATTAAACAAACTCCAGTCAAATGTCCAAGACTGATCGTTCACTATCACTATGGCAACGATTCATATAAATTTATTTGTAGTCTATCACTTTAAAACACTCTTACCAACATCTAAACACAAAAACAAATTAACTGGCACTTGCCAGAAAGCCTGTTAAAACAGCTTAAGTAGGTATAAAAACTTCCTACTTGAGTGAGAATGTCCGCTGTGGTTTTTATTCAAATTTTAGAAAATAATAGAAGTTAAAAAAAAACACCGCTCAATTATTAGTTACTAGAAATACCCCAATATTATGTATGATCCAAATCTTACAGTTAGATTTGATATAGCAAAGCTGCAATTAGTTGCTTGAGTTTTATGAGGTCAAAACAAGGCCAGACAAAAATAGACATCTCCATTCACTGCCTTTGCTTGTAATGAATGGCGTCGTCCCGAGACTCATTACACTCCTGAGAGATTATTTCACTTCCTGCATTCTCTATGCTCTCTCAGACAACTCACTTTACTCCTTTGCAGAGGTAAACCCTTAAAAAAAGTCGAAACAGATATAAAACAAGTTTACCAATTTACGTTTTTTAAAATTATTATTCTTTAGAATATTCTCTTTAAAATTACATTTACAGTAACAATAAATAGAAAATACTTTAAGAGTGAAAAACAACCCTCGGAAAGCGTTTACTATGTACAGGTTCGAATCTCGGCTGGAGATCCAATAGCTTATTATATAATTATGTAGTTAGAGGGAAGGATGGTGGAAGTAAAGCAAACTGTGGTTGGTTCGCTTCCAAGCTGACGGGATATGACTAGTTACCTAATAATTTGGAAAATAATATTATTAGTTATTAGCAAATTTCCATAGGAAAGATAAGCTATTGTTGTGATTTTCATTTTCATAGTGAGACCTAAGGTGGGAGTGGTCAATGAGCAACGATCATGGTCCCCAGAACACGTTTTGCATTTTTATTAAAAATTTGTTCGTAATCTAACGGCCGCATTTTACGTCTGATTTGGTTATACACGTTGGTTTTTTAAGTCGCTCAAGCTATTTTATTAGCCAACAAAATCCAATAACCGGAAGCACGTTTTTTGACTAAACACTTTTTAAGATTTTTCGTACTAGAATGAAACTTTTTTGGGTTTATAAAAAAGAATAAAATAAATACAGAAAATTATTCTGCATATTTTGTTTTTTTTTACCTTTTATCCCGTCTGGTTCTCCCAAAATCAGTTGCAACATAAAACGCCTTCAAAGTAGTCGTATTAAATTTTTCTGATGCGAGCGAAGCGAAGCAGTCAATAATCCGAGGCCGCAAGGTCGAGGTCTAAACTTGCAAAATAAGTTTTTCCGCTGCGAGAAGTACGAAATACGGTATTGTGTGAGCCAATATTGGAGGCTGAGGTGCAAAACCATTAAATATATTTCTTACATTCAGCGACTTATTGATACACCATTTTCCCAAATAGTTGGTTGAAACCCTTACACATTGATTAACACAACTACCAAATTGTTTTACTGTTGTGTGTTTACAAAACAACAGCTGATTCAGCTTCAACAGATGGACAATGCACCCTTTAATTGCATTGCATTGTGGGAAGAAGTGCTTCTATCCAGAAGTTTAATGTTTTTTTATTATTCCGCCATTTTGTTTTAATTGGCAATAAAAATATAAAACTCGAGGGTACTTTTTTATAATATCTTTGTAACATAACTGTAGTTTTTAGTGCCAAGTTTTTAGAATGTACCATATGTCCAGCTTATTAATTCAAAAATAACGACCTCTTCGTACAACACATTATAAATATTCACACTTAAATAACACTTTGATAGATTTATTTTGAACTTACTTTACATTGAACTTAAGATTTAATTAAATATAATATATGACACAATAGTGACTTTAATTAAACTAACAAATGTGATAACTTGTTTTTTATCTTTTTAATCTTATATAAAAGGATGTTTTGTTACTAGTAAAACCTAAACGGGTTTCATTTCTGTACCATCATCTTAAGTCAATGTTTTTTTTAAATTGGATTAAAAAAACCTAAATTTTAATATTTTTTTAATTTATATATTATTTAAAAATACGTATTCTCCTTAGTTATTTTAGGAATGAAAAACCAATTAAAATTTTCATCTATTTTTTTAATTAACGTAAAATCACCTAAATTTAATTTCTTCCTATAATAAATGTCAGTAAAAAATATAATTTATTTTATAAATTACAGCATAAAAATTCAATTTAACTGTTTTTACGCCGGTAAAAAAAAAGGTTTTTAAATAAACAAATTATTTCCTTTCTTTAAAAATAATTGTTAATTATATTTTTACCGTTTTTGAAAAGTACAAATAGCCTTTTTTTTAACAGCCCCCGTTATTTAAATAACTAATACAGTAATTACTAAAACGAGGAAACTTAACACTTGTCTTGAAGGCGACTAAGTCAAAGCTGCCTTACTAATGTGAAAGCGTACGCCACTGAGCTTAAGATCGCCGTTAAGTTGCCATCGATGCAATGGCAGTGGTCGGCTGCTACAACGCAAGACGAAAACATTTAACACAGACCGTGTAATATCAAAGGGGCTATGTACTTCTTCAACCCACTATAGGGTAAAAGTACCGCGTAAAAACCACATGGGAGATTTTACTGTGGGGATATCTTCTGATCCAAGGCCGCAAGGTCGAGGTGCAAAGTCGAGTGATCGAATTATTGTACAAGTTGAGTGATGTACATTAAATTGTTCTAATTTAAACGTCTTGACAGAAAATGTGATTTACTTGGTAATGGAAGTGAACATACGTCAACAGTAGCGAGGCGGGAATGTCTTATTGTAATAGGATTGCACATAAATATTAATCTTTTATTTGTCAAGGCAGGAAGTGATAAATCTCGGTTGTCGTAGTTTTCTATTTTCAGAGTTTTGTTTTTAAAAGTTTTAACCTAACATTTTATTAGTTTTGGTTTTAATCATTAATAATTTAATATTTAGTGATTTTTAAACCCTATTTCGAGTTATTAGGACATGTTTTGGGTACGTTTGCCAAATAAACATCCTGGCATAACTCGGAAAAGCATAAGTTCACAGTTTTATTTTGCTCGGAGTTTACTCACCGTTGAGAGAAACTTGGTAAACCAAGACATAGAACTTTATCTAGTGGTTGGTAATATAACCTACTTTGCATTACAACACGGGCTACCCTAAAACAAGATTTTAAACAGATATTTTACTGGATTAATACTTGTTATGTCTGTTTAAGTTGGTACCATTGGCAAGAAAAACTCAAAAGTCTTGTTTACATAGTTTTAGTTATTTATCAGGTGTTTGGTAAAGTCAACAATGTAAATTGTGTCATGACTAACTTTGAAGACAAGAACGTATTTTGTGTGTTAGATTTTCAGACTCACTAATCAGTTAAGTGTGTACAGTCATTTTAGAACAAAACTTAATGAAGATCCTCCCAGTAATCACTATATTCGCAAGAGGTACTTGAATTTCAAGAAAAATGTGTGCATTTTAAAGAACAAATCAACTGATAGGCCATCGGTAAAAATGAAGTTGAGGACCATCAAAGAGAAAGTTTACGTAGTCCTGAGAAGTCTACCGTTGGATGGAACAGAGATCTTGGAATCGCAAAGAAAACTTTTTTTTAATGTTTTACATAAACGATTAGAATCAAACCTCTCAAACTTCAGCTTCTTCAAGCATTAAAACGAAATGAGAAAGAGCTGAAACTTTAGCGAGGGTGTGGAGGCCTTAATGGAAAATGGAAAGTATTAAGGGTTTAGCGATGAAGGCACATTCCGGTAAAGTAAACAGACATAATGTCAGAATATGGGGCTTGGAAACTCGAGCACGTGCGCGATTCTCCGAAGTTTTGTTTCTGTCCCATGTTTTTGACTCAACAAAATCTACGGTCCTGTTTTCTTTACTAAAAAAACCATAACAGAAATAATTTTCTTGGACATGTCGACACATTGGCTTATTTCATAATTAGAATAAGGTAGCACTAATTTTATACTACAATTACCTCCAAGCACCTCTACATTACATCTTGGATGTAATTGTGAACTAGTTACGCGCAATGTTGTAAAAGACGTCCGTACTGTTCAGTTTGCTGAACTATGAGATCGCCTGCCACAGAGATGGCTTGGTCATGCTGTTCCCGTTGAAGGTGCAATCTTGAACTGGCCTCATCGAGCCATTGATATCACTTCCTGTGGATTTGTCAAGTATAACTTTGCCAGGTAGCATACATTAATTTCAGCAACTATCAAAGCAACCATTGGATCAATCGACCAAAACACTCTTGTAAATTCTGGCAAAATATTGAATACAGGATTAATGTGTTCAAGAGGTACTCACATTGAGCATTTGTGATACTAAGTACCAGAGATCAAACTTTTTGAATTTTTCTATCACTGCAACCATAGTTATTATTTGTATGATAAATGAAACCAGAATTACATTTGAATAATAACACATCATTTAGGTCTGAATTTAAGTATAATTTAACAATTTAAACTACAAAAGGGGGAATTTATAAATAACTGTTGGAAGTTAATACAATGGTCGTTCACTGTTTATTTAAACTCTGTACTAATTCTACAGTATATAGAAACAATACAATATAATACGGAAAAAGTTAGTGCACCCGCAAAGCAATCAAGCTGCATCCGACACAGTAAATCGATTTTCGAGTGTGCAAGAGGAAGAGAAAATTAAATTGTGTTGACTCAAGATGTTTTATAAAATACAATAGATTTACTAAGTAGAATGTCCTTAGGGGTTTTAGCAAGCTGAACAGATAACAGTTTATAGAATTCTCTTACGGTTAAATTTCAAACTAAAACAAAATTCCGCTTCGTATTATTGCAGAAATTCAGTAACTTATGTAAAAGTATCGAATGAATAATTGAGACAAGCCGAATGCACTTTATGAAGTCTCATGGGACCGTTCCATTTACGTGACTCTTGTAGGAGATTGAGCTAGATTAGACTCTTCGTGACTGAAACTATCTTGGTCTCATGAGAATTGTATCCAATTGTTTATGTATTTCTAAGCATTGAGAAGTTTAAATTGTCAGCGTTCCTACGGTCAAGAAAAATTTTTTCAAATCATTGAGCCCTCCGAGGGTCTTCATTGCTCCAACAAAAGCTGTTTTGTTTTGTTATCATGAGGACATCTCCAGCATTTAAAGGTAAAAATGTACTAAAAACGTTGATTACTTTTAAAAAATAATACAAAGAAAAAGCGTTTTTTCTTTAAAAAATACAAAAAAAGTGATCTACTTTAAAAAATATTTAAAAGTAACTGCTTTAAAAAAAGTACACGTTCCCACTTTTAAACGTACTAAGAAAGTGGTCTAGTTTTAAAAAATACTAAAAAGTTTCTGCTTTTCAAAAACAATAAAAAAGTTACTTTTTTCAAAAAGCACTAGAAAATCTTATCGATGTTTCTTTTATTAATGAATATTTTAAGCCTATTTTTAAGTTACCGATTCTAAAAATTGTGATGTTAATGTTTTTAATAGTCTTTATTTTATTTTCAATTGAGCCTGGTTTGTTCTGGTAAAATCAAAAAATTGATTTTAGAATTGTGTGGAACTGCTTAGTATAGAAATTGTGGTGTTTGTTTTACAGTTAAGTAGACTCATTGAATTTAAACACTGAAAAGTGAACATGTTCTGTTTCCTCTCGAAATTCAGCACTATATTCTGAGCAAATTGCTTATATTATTTAGATACTACCAATACTAAAAACTGGTGATACAAAATTAAATTACACCTAAAAAACAATGCTTATTGTGAATAAAATACAGTATGTTTGTAGTAGGGTGGTATATTAAAATACAACTGCTTTCTTTGTCTTCAGTGAATGGTGATGTAAGGAGTAAAGAGGAGGGGGCAGAAAGCTTAATTTAATATAATATATATGCAGAGAGTTGGTCAGGCAAGTTGAGAAAAAATCAAGGACAATCAGTTATAAATTACCCAAATTCTTTAGGAACCCTTATTTTGTCTTTTATTTCAAAAATTAAATAAGTTATGAGTAATGCCTCATTATTCCGGGTATTTCAGAAATAATAACGGGGTTTTAGGGGTTTTTGTCGGCTTAAAATCTTGAGAAAAGAGCCATCGTTTTAGATCATCAAGATAAGAAACATCAGTTTCAGTAGATTCAGCAAAACAGAAAGACCCATAAACTTTCTGTCGGTACACGGCACAAAAACAGGGGAATCTCGTAGAAACTGTACCACCTCGTGGGAATTTGCCAACCCCCAGATGATCACGTTATGAGTTTTCACCTGTCCACTTATATGAAACGTCGATTCATCACTGAAGACTACACTATCCAGAAAACTTTCATCGTCATCCAGCAACATATAGTTAGCAAAGTTGGCACGTAAACCATGGAGGCTTTAGAGCTTGTAACAACTGCTAACGATAAGGACACAGTTGTAAGCGTCTCTTGAAAACTCTTCAAGACGTCACTGGAATTGCTATTCACGACTAGCCTTCCGAATTGATTTCTTGAGCCTACGTGGGAAAGACTATCTTACTCCTTCAACACGTTCTCCAGTCACTCTTGGTCGTCCCGTACTCTTTCCTTTGCAAATACAGCAGGTGCCTTCTGAGGATGTTATTATCACTTGGAGGGTTACATTTGTACTGACTGTAGAACGCATGTTGTACTGACTACAGATTCAATCCTTGTAAACTGAAAAACACAAAAAACTTTCTGTTAGCTGGTCGCCATCTTTGCTACTAGTGATTTCTAAGGGGAGACGAAGGAAACAGTGTATGCGCACAAGTGTACTAACAAAACTGTTTGAGTTGCTCTTTAATTTGACGTATTTATATATATAAAAGCCAAATACCACTAACTGACTCATCATGATTTCTCAAAAACTACTGAACGGAATGCATTGAAATTTGGTATGTATCTTCCTCTAGAACCCTAAGTGCTAGCTAAGAAAGGTTTTAAACAAATTCGAAATTTTAGAGGGGCTTGGGTGGATCAAATTTACTAAACATGACCATAAGAAGTACATAGTGTAATATATTTATTGCGATATATATATATATATATGTATATATATATAAATATACATTTAAATTTGATTTGTCTACCCGTGCAAAGCCGGATCGGGCCAGCAAGTTATTTATAATAATTGTAAGTTAAATGTAACAAATACTACAAAGCCATGCAACACCGGTATTCATTATTTTTTAATCAGAAGGGCGATTGGTTTATTTGAAATAAGTTCTAATCTGAAGTAAATTTTATTGTAAGTACAGAACCGTGTTCTATACTTTTTGTAATAACATTTTTCACAAAACAAAATATTGAGTAATCATCATTTTTTTAAATTGGTCATTGTTTGCAAAGTCTCGATTCAGTCCTCTTGGGCCTAATTAAACTTATAAGCATTCTCATAATTTGAGTCATTCTTACACAGTTCTTTAAAACAAAACTTTTTTCGACAAAGGATAATTATTACGTCAGAGAAAAGTATCTCTATTAAAAGTTAGAAGTCAACAAAAGCCAATAACTCGGAGTTAGTAATTAGCGTGAACAAAAGAATGAATAACTTCTGGTTAAAATTCTCGTTCCAAAGTTAAGATTGTTATTGTATTGGTAGGGTTGCAGTTTAACGAGGTTTAAATGTGTTTGTTTTATGTCAAATGAACAATGAAATTAAATTTCCGTCACTATTTCTCAATAGAAGACAACTGCTGAATGTTAAGTTAGTTACTACACCAGTTAGTCAACTGGAGAATTTAGATATGTATGGGAGTGTGAGAGAGGTAATAGCTACAAATGCGCATCGCAATATATAATTATGTTTTCAGAAACATGGACGTATGTAAGTAAATACAGAAGAGTCTGACATCCTTCATGGTCCCTAATAAAATGTAACACAACACCTAAACATATCATAAACGTTAAATCAAATATTCCCTTCGTCGTACGATATGTACTGACTTAGTACCTTAACAAGGTAAAGCAGTGTAATAGTTGAAAGTGTAGGGCCTTCCATGTTAATTTGTTTTGTCTTTTAAATATTTTTGTTAAGTACTTTTACAATTTTGTTTATAGTCGTTTACTTTATTTTAAAGTAATATAAGTACAGATTTTGTACCTATTTATAAATAGGCCTACAAGTTTTAAAAATAAAGGTTTAGAATGTGTTGCCTCCATATACTTACGTTAAATGAAACTACATAAAATAATATTATTAGTACATAAACATCAATATTTATGTAACACTAGTCAAAGGACGGGTTTTAAAGTTAGTTACTATTTCAAGTAGTACTCTGTTTCAGTACGACTTCGATTAATCGACCTCACCACACGAAAGACTTCGATGTGAACAATTACTGGTCCTAGGGGTGTTTATTTAGATCCACCACGAGTTTATGCAAACATGAGAACGTTTATGTAAATGGCAAATGGGAGAGTGCATTGTTTCACAAGGTGACCAATATATATGCTAAATGTTGATTGCTTGTTTAGCAGAACTTTAATGTAATAGATTTTATTTAATCGTTGAGAATAATATTAACTTGAAAAAAGTAGATTATACATCTGCATAATCGATCAACGATAACCCTATGGTATACAGAGTGTTGTTTTTTTAAATCGGTACCACTGGGTATGTTGTAATGTTGTAAAAAATAGGAAACTTCCCTTGTTTTTTAAGACATGAAAACACCCTACGTAACACCCAATATTTTATATTAATTTTTTATTATCAACAAAAAAACTTGTTTGTTGATTAAAAAAATTATTTGTCTGTCTAAACAATGAATTATTTGCGTTGAGAGCGTTTTCATTGGTTCCAATAGTTTGCATACAAAAAGACCTTCCGCTCGTTTAGGGCGTTTTAAAACTGTACCCCCTTCCAACTTTTAAACGGTTAGTGGAGTCAAAAAAGAAAAAAAAAACACCAAGACCTTAGTCTTAAAACGATTTATATAGTCTGTATACAGAAAGAAGAGCGTTCCATGAGCAATTTAAAAGTTGGCCGTCATATTGAAAAATATCGGCCATTGACAAACGTTTTAATGATATATTTTTCAGTGTCTAAAACAGCACGGGGAGGATTCTTACTGAAAGTTTGCTTTCAGATTTATAGTTTACAATATACGAATGGTGGCCCGTTTAAACAATACACCCTGCAATCTTGTAATTACAAGTAAAAACTAAATATGCGACTTACTTAATTGATTATCAAAACAAATTGATTGGTTGAAAATAAACATTACAAGTTGACATATTGTACTTACTACTTGTTGATGTTTCATTTTTGTGTACTTACTTATCCAATAAATCTTGGAATCAATTTCGATAGTATTATTTAGAGAAAAATATACAATAATATTCTTTTAAAGAAATTAATACAAACTTAAGCACTGCTTAGTGCCTGTATTTTATTCAGCTTTCACTATTATATAGGTTATTACTTAAAATACAAAATTTGAGCTCACACAAATTATGTTATAATCTCATCACACGTAGGCCTATACATCCACTGTTACGTTGGTGTCTGCATAAAACTTATTTATTAAATAGCCGTTTGTTAGCATTATATTTGTCTATTTGAATTGAAATAATTAAATTTCAATGTTAAAACACATTTGTTGTTTCAGTGTTTCGTTGCTCCAGCAAAAAAGAAATTAGAATAATGTGCGTAGAAGAACTAAAATGTAATAGCTTGTAGTTTCCCTGTATTACGCTAACTATATCTATACTAATATTATAAAGAGGTAAAGTTTTTTTTTTTTTTTTTGTTTGTATGTAGGGAGTAATCTCTGGCACTATTGAACCGATTGAAAAAATAATTTTACTAATAAAAAGCTACACTATCCCTGAGTAACATAGGTATTCATTTCGATAAAAACCTTTTTTTATTTCAATATTTGTAAATTTAGTCGGAAAAAATTCTTAGGTTAGGCCTAGAATGATAAACCAACACATGTATTTACATTGATTACCATAGCAACCAATTGAATAAAATAACAGATAATATAGCTGATTGCTCCAATATTTCCATTAACAGCTGATTTCAAAATTTGAAGCAATTATTTTTGTATTTCTAGCTTTTAAGTTAGGGTTTTAAAGTGTAGACCTGAGCCTTGCTGGTTCTTTTAACCATTATTATAACTGTTGTTATAAAATATAAGAAATAATTTGATTTAAACACTTAACATTATTTACCATCTTAGTTTTGAGGTTATTATTAATACTACAAGTTTATTATAAAAAAAACATAACATATGTTTTTAGAAAGTTCCGTTGGGGTTGGCGTGTGGAGCACGCAGGGGTCTCCCCTAGTAAACTATAATATCACTTACAATAGGGTTGGGTAAACAATAATGTGATCCATATTATTTATCAAAGTTCGTTTACTCAAATATATGATCTTTTTTTAAAATACATCTATGATCATTATTTACATGTTAGAGGTATATGCATTACATTTAAAAAAAAAATTGTTTGACATAGGCATCTGAAGTATGAAAATAGTAAGTACAAAAATATTCAAGAATTAAATTTTGTATGTAATAATGTTATTATAGCTTTACACGAAAGCTCGCTAACAATGTAAAATCCGGTAGTAATTAATGAAGCCGTTTGCAAGCTTCCTACTACAACTTCTTTAAAAAAATTGTTATACATAATTTAGTTTCTAGTTAAATTATAATATTTGGATTTCAAAGTTATAAAATAATTTTTTTTAGAGGTTTACAAATAATATTTAAAAAAAACGCATTGTAATTAAAACAATTATAAGAAAAGGGATATAAATTACTCTCGTTCAACATTACAGGTTACTATTATGAAATTAAAAACTCAGATCTGAAGTATGAAAATAGTTAAGTACAAAAATGTACAAGAACTAGATTTTTTAAATGTAAATTTTTTTAAATTCTAAAAAGAAACGACCCATTGCCCTGAAAAAACAAGTAAGTAACCGAAATATGAGAAACCATAATGTTGTAAGTACAATGTGTTAACATTACCCTATAGTATCACATACAACTGCGTTTGGTTTAGTCAGTTTTCGTTTCCCATTATGTAAAGTGTTTGTTATATATACAAATTCAATAAACTTACAAAGTTCTTTGTATAGTCTAATAAGGTTTTTATGTAGGTTCATTTGTAAAAGAAATTATTTATCAATCTCGAATCATTGGAAATGTAACATGCTAATCTTACTTAATCATAAACAAAAATAATCGATTTCACGTAATACATAAGCGATAAAAATCAGTAAAGAAAGCTTATAGTAAGAGGCGTCAACGTCTGATAGACTTTAAGAAATTTATTTTGTCTATTTCTCACAAGTTCAGATTTCTATTCTACCAATGCTAACTTAAAGTTATTCTAAAGTGTTAATTTACTGTACTTTTGAGTATTATTTTTGGGTTAATAAATAAATACTTACCAAATTTGAAGGCGACTGTCTGCAAGAAAAACTGTTTTAAAAAATGAATCTTTTGTATTAAACCACTTTAACTTAGATTTTTATGTCTTATGTTCTAGTAACACTTTTTTGATTTTTAAATTTTGTTAAGTTCATTTTGGTAAGTATCACGAACATCTTCTCAGGCAGGCAACCCTGCATTTTAAATTTCCTTCATTAGTTCCACGAAAGCGGATTTTTTGAAGCCCCTTTATAAATAGTCGGGAGAATTTATGTCACAAAGGTAAACATATTTCCTGTAAATATTGAAAAAAAAGTCATTAATTTACCTCCGGACCACTTAGGCTCACTCATTTTAACAAAATAAAATCTGCAACAAACGGACCAACAACAGACAACACATGTTCCAAATATCCGCTACTGACACAGTCACACTGGGCAACAAGTCATAACTAGCCAGTTGTTAGTCGGTCATGTGACTCACTAGCAACGAGATGTTCAACTTTCCAAGCTTCTGAACTTTCAATAGCTGGCTACTACTAAGTAACTGCTACAAAATGTCACTATACGCTACTTAGTAGCCGTTAATTCGGTAGCTGGTAGTAAAGTAGCATTGTGTGACGTAGCCTAAGTTAAAAAGAGAAATTAAAATTAGCTACACAAGAAGCAGGTGAGGAAAGTAGGTGCAAGTGCCTGAGTTGTTTTGATATTGTGGATGATGATACTAGGAAAAGGTACATTTATGAATTTAACAGTTTAGCATCCACTTATATTCAGTCTATATAGTCGCGTTAATCATGATTTTAGGGCGAATGACGGGTTCAAATTTAAAGAAGTATCAGTGAACTACAAAGCTTTTATAGCTCTGAATTTAATAACTGGTCAAAGGTTCAAACAATACAAAAGTCCCAAAAACAAGTGGCGAGTAGGGGTTAAGATGACCACAAATTGCAAGAATCCAGACAGGCAGTCCGTATTCTTTGTGCAGTTGATACATGTTTTTCAACATTCTGGTAGACGTTTCAGGTAGATATGTGTTTGTTTTCTCCAAACTGCGGAGACTCGATCTACCCTTAAATGAAGCAATATGGCCAAATACTTAAACCATTAGTACTCAGGAAACAGTTTTCAATAGAATATGTCCTTTGGGTTATCTAGAAGTATTACATTTAGCAGTTGTGATAAACTCCAGGCTCATTGAAATAAAGGATTGCAGCGAATAAAAATGAAGGCAGAAATTTTGCAAAAGATAAAGTACTTTAAATTGAAAATGAATTCCATTTACGGAGAGGCAAGACATGCAAAGTAAAAGGGCGTGCAAGGCAATATACGGGTTCTTTGCAAATCGAAAATACTGAGGTTATAGTGCCACAAAAATCTACCCAATTTAACAACAAATGATGTATATTACCGGCTGAGAACACCTGTGTTCTATCTACACTTAAGTTATATACCAATTTGGACTTCTAGTACAGCTTACTTTATCTTAAAGTAAAGTGTTAGTATTAATATAGGGTTTTGTGACCTGACGCCAGGACTCACTGCATCTAAACCATGAGGTCCTCTGTGCCCCATGTCCAGGCGGCAGTTCACATCAAACCTGCCCTTTTCACGAAACGAAGTGGTTTCAGGTTATCCTTGTCCCAGATATTTCTGACTCAGTTATGCGATGGTGTCACATTCGCATAAAAAATGGAAAGAAGTTTCCACCTTCGACATAATGGGTTGTTCTTCAGCTTCATCAGGTGAAGGTGACTTTTCAGAGAATTGTGTCCCGTCAGTAGACCGACCAACAACCTCACTTCCGGCCTGTTAAGACCCAGCAATCTTCTTGTTAGATGTCTATTCAGGTCTATTCAGGCCGTCAATGAAATCATGTGATTGTCTCTGACTTCTTACCGTTTCTCGCCATGTGTGTATGTGTTCTGATTGAAACTTTTTTTTATAGCTTACTCCATATTAAAGTAAAAGTTATATTGAAAAATAAAAGTTTTCTACCTGAAAATGAGTGTAATGGTTGTCAGCTGAAATGCTGAAGTGATTTGATTGAATTTCCAAAATTAATTTCATACGTTTCATGGTTTCAACCAACTATTTGGGATATTGATCTACTCACGAACGTGGTGAATAGCGTCCTTCTTGCTATTCTTATATCGTACGAAATGTATGAGTACAATTTGTTTATACCTCAGCCTCCAACTAAGGCTAACGTGCTGCTTCGTTTCACTCGCAGTGGGAAAATTTGCTTTTCAAGTTTACACCTTGACCTTGCGGCTTTTGTTTATGAACTTCGCTTTGCTCGCTCGGAATTTTTTGCGCTAATGAATTCGTCCGAGCGACTTGTATACCAAATTTTGACCGAATCGGACGTAAAATGCTTGTCAGCTGTACCAGCATTATCGTTAGTTTTAAATATAGTTGTTTATGTTTGTTGAGATTATGAAATGATTTTATAGTACTAATAACCATGCCAAATCTTACCCAATAATACAAATTTCTATTTAGAAAGCTGAAATTGCAACTGAAAGGCAAGAAAAATACATTTTATCGTAGATGTTTGGATAAACCCATAAACCTTTAGTCTAAGTATACTTTAGATACGTTTACCAAAAACATTAGAAGCATACTTTATTCTCAAACTAGTATTTTTGATATAAATTTTTTTCCCGGATGGATGGGGGAATGCATTAGGCACCATCAGGGAGCACGTGCCCCAGGTGTGTGGGACTCTCAGTTCATCCGGTAACTACGCACTAAACCCTAACCTCCATTTCCTGTACAGGCAGTACCTCCACTCTGGGACCGCTTTAAGCACTACTTCAGTGTGGGTGCCTTTAAATGACCATAACAGGCTTCTTCATTTCGTTACTGCCTGGAGACAGTTTTATACATTGGCTTCTCTAATCTTTTGCCGTAGAATACGTTCGGCATAGTGCTGAACCTGGTTCCACGAGTCCTCGCTTATTATCATCTTTGATACAATATTGGCTGGTGTAAGCAAGCCAATTCTTTCTTCGATGTCCTATCTTTCTTCCGCAAATCTGACACAGAAGAAAAACGTGTGCTGAACATCGTCCAACACGGAATCGCCATATGGGCACTGGGCTTTCCACTTTTCTTATTTTTGCCAGGTACGCCTGGAAACACCCATGTCCAGTCAGCAGCTGGGTCATATACAAATTCACCTACCCATGTGGTCGGTTTATCCATTTGGAAATGTTAGTAACTAAGCCAGCAGTCCATTTCCCTCTAGTATCTTGTTGCCATCTTTCCTGCCAGAGTCTGAGCGTTTGCTCTTTAGCTTCGTCCTTAATTTTGGCTTCTTCCCTTCTCTGGAATATAATCCTCCTCTCCATTGCCATCAGGTCGATAGGGGGGATACTAGCAATAACCAGCACAGCTGGTTCCGACACTGTCCTATAGGCACAAGTCACCCTAAGTGCCCCTCTCCTTTGCACAGCTGCCATCTTATTGCGATAATATTTTTTCTTCAGCGCTTCTGCCCAAATTTAGTATTTTTGATATGATAAACTAATCTGGGGTAAATGTATAAAAGGTGTTTAAAATTTCCTCTAGTTTAAGCTTTGAAAGTGAAACCGTCTTGTTTCAATATTAGTCAAACATGCACCAATTATTATTAGGTTTAGCCTACCAGATTGAGTTACTAATTTTTAAGTGGTATTATAGTTTCTTCTATTTTTTCAATAAGTGGATGACGAGGCCGTTGAACAGTAAACAGTTACTGAACTTTGCATCTATAATAACCAATTGTAAGGCATTTTCATCATCTGCTTAGTTGTTTTAAAAGCCATAAGCTAAAATCAGCCATTGGGCATACATTTTGCCGTATTATTAGTGGTTATTTGTTATGATAAACTAGGCTAAAGACGAAAATACAACAGTCATCTTTTTTAACAAAATTATACAAAATTTAAAAATACTCTCAGATTATTTATTCTTATGTAGCTCACACAGTTCACCTTGAGTTAATAGCAGTTAGAACCGTGCTAGTTAAACTCAAGGAGTAGCATAGTGACCATCCTAGCGTGAGCATCGCTATAAGGAAAAATACTTAAACTTATAACTTTTAACGATCTCCAATACGGAGTAAAAATTTGTATGTGTATTTATGTGTTAGTGTTATTGTGTAATTGTAGAAGTACCTGAAGATGGGCGAATGCCCGAAACCGCGGTCGTAAGAGAAGAACAAATTAAACAAAGGATTAGATTGACGTACTAAAGAAGGTAAAAAATAATTACTTAGTTAATTAATACACTAATCCGTAGGCTACAGCATGGAATTTAAACTCAAGGTGTTTAAGTAAAATAAAGAGGAATTATAAAATATCTATGCATCACAAGCATAGTCTTTATTTTCATATTATATATCTTAATTTTCTAGGCAACAAATGTAAATTTACTTCTTTAGCTAAAGCAGTTATACTCCATGGAGTGTTTACTCAAAATAGTCTTTTTACATTTCAAAACGCATAATTTAAGACCTAAAACTTAATTATTAAGGTTAGCTAAATCTGTTAACTGTTTTCGTTGAGTGGTCGAACGCAATCAGCTGGTTTATCCAGAGTACTGTAAAGAATCACAGTAACTTAACATTCATTTGGGTGTAATACATTTTTCTATTCAGTTGTTTTAGAAAAAAATAACATGCTAAACGCATTTTTGTAGTAAAAGTAAGCAGTAGACTGTACACAATAATCTGTCTCGGTTCTTGTCTCGAGTGTTGTTTACCAATCTCAGGAATGTCCTCAGTCCTTTTTACCAAACTCAGAAATATTTCTAGTGTTTTTTTGTTGTTTTTTTTTTAACAAACTCAGGAATATGTCTTGGGTCTGTTTTACCAGACTCAGATTCAGTTTTTTTTTATCAAACTGATTGACATGACTCAAGTATTTTATAAAACTTAGGAATATGTATTGAGACTTTGTTTACCTAATTTATTAATCTGTCTCGAGTCTCAATTACCAAACTCAGGAATCTGTTGAGTCTTATCTCGCGTGCATAACTGAAATGTTTTATAGATAAGAATGTATTAATTAATTTGAATATAGTGTTTTTAATTTGACTCGGATTTTGTTGTTCATTATATTTAATATAACACTGCAACTCTGTAACACATCCTTTAAAATATATTACGTTGGGTTCAGATGTTCGTTAAAGTATCGGGGAGTTTTCTTAAATTTCTTAGGGTATTTCAGATAAAATTTTAGAATTGTACAATTATCAAATTGCGTAACAAGTATTCCATGAGGCGGCCAATTTATCACTCAAGCTACGTTGTGCTTGAAGCGACTGGTGCGATCATCGCTCTGCAAGATTGATGGTCTGTGTTGATCCTTTTGATGACAAATACAATGATAAATTGTTCTTTTGTAGATATAAAAATTTGATTCGTTTTAATACCGATACAATTTCATCGAAATATCTAATCTAATCAAATATCTTATAAAATTCAACTATTTAAATCTAATGTGGCGGAATCTTTAATAACGTAGTTATCACCGTATTAACACTGACAGTTTTTTCAGAAGTTATACTGACTTTTGTTTATGTAAGAGGCGACTTTGTATAGTAATTAAACATTACACAAACGTCCGAATAAACTTTCAAGTTACAAGCAATGCACTTTTACCTCAGGCTAGCAATCCTTGGTTTGTATACAGAGCAATATAGAACAATGCAGTGACACTTGTGGGGAATCTAAGGTTGGTAGTGGTCAATGATCACAGAACTCGTATTGGGGTGCCATTAAAAATTGCATATACATATTAATTAAGAGAATTCTTTAATAGAAGCGGAGGGATTTATAGAGGGCGGACTTTACGAAATAACTTAAACGTGGTTTTTTCTATACCAAATTTAAATATTTTAAATAAATTTTATTTATATCTTGTTCCAAATTGTTTAATTTGATGACTCGAAAAATTAAACTTTGTAGAAATAAAATCGAGTTTTGTTGACTTGTAAAACAATATTTATTAGAACAGGAGTAGGTCGATATATTTTTCAGCAGTACCAGTGAAGGGGAATAAACTTTTAGTATCGTCAAGTATTTATGTTTTATTCTTAAAATCTCTCTTCTTCACCGGGATAATGAATAGTAGAAGTGTTGGTGAGTGTAAGGAAATGTGTAGGCTAAGTGTATGTGTGTGGGTGTTAGTATATTTGTGTGATTGAAGTTGTAATGCACTTTGTTATTGTTATTATGTAGAATTTTGTTACATTTGGTCTTGGTAAGCTTTTATTTTCCGAAAGTGGTGTTTTTGGAAACAATCAAATTAATGCAGGCTTATTATTTTATTATATTATTTATTTTGTGTGGTTATGAATTTATTATTGTGTTACTATTGATAAGTTTTCTAAATGTGTTTTGTGACGCCACGTCATTTTTTTCTCTGCCATCGAAAACTGTTTATTTCTTACAATTGTGTAAAACATTTTCATCCGAAACAGGTTTTAACCTTGGGATGAATTGACCCTTTCCTATTTTCTATTTATGTTATTATGAATTTGTATTTTGTATGTATTATATTTTGTACTATGAATAGCTGTTTATTTATTACCAAGTGTATGACTTAATTTTACTGATTGAATTATGTATAAGAAGGGACTAATACATTTTAATTCATTGAAATTCA
Organism: Philaenus spumarius; assembly: GCA_018207615.1. Lineage (NCBI taxonomy): Eukaryota > Metazoa > Arthropoda > Insecta > Hemiptera > Aphrophoridae > Philaenus > Philaenus spumarius. Next base: position 60,576 of record JAGFPH010001333.1, on the reverse strand, counting down.
TTATATATATATATATGAAATGAAAATGTCATTATATATTTCATTATATAGTGTGCAATTTTATATATTTATGTGTTGCACTCTAACGGCCACATTTTATGCCCGATTCGGTCCAAATTTGGTACACACATTTGGAGTACACCCTCGGACGAGTTCGTTAGCCAAAAAATTCCAACAACTAGAAGCACGTTTTTTTACTCTTTTTTAGATTATTCACTTGGACGAAGACAAACGTATTTTACAAATAGAGAATTAAATTAGCATTCCAAACCACTTTGTATACAATGTTTATTGAACTCCGTTCGTGCTTAGAAAGGGGTAACGTTATACAATGTCCGGAATGATATGACTCAGTCGACTGTGGAAAAAAAATTATATTCGATCAGTTTGCTCATCCAATGGAAAAAAATATATCTCGTAAGAAGAATTTAAAGTACAAGATAAATGCTCTCTATGCCGTGTCTTTTTTATTGATAAAACGTAAAATATTTACAAACTTAAAGAAGGTGTAGAAATGTTTCAGATAGCAAATTCCTACTATATCTATTACCTATAGCATAAAATACAAATTTTAATGTCACAACTTTACTTTTAATTGAATACTAATTTTTTTATATTAAAAGTGGTTTATATTCACGGTGATTGACCCTCGATTACTTATTTCCTAAACTAATCGATGATTAGTGAGTATAATTTTATTTATAACATAATAATTATATACTGAAGCTTAAAATGCAAACTCTCAAAGCGAGTGTTTCCATTGAGAGCGAAACGAAGAAGCGCTTGAGCCGTGTCTGGAGGTTGAGGTGAAAACCAATTCTATTAATGTATTTCGTACACATAGGATGCTATTCAGCGCCTTTCCAGTCCCAGATGGTTGGGTCCCTAAAATATAATTATAAACTTAATTTTGAAAATTCGCTCAACTCTCGTCAGCGGTTTTTGAACGAGTTTTTCTTATACACTATTCAACTTGCGTAAATCTGTGGATGTTTAAAATGCTATTGGAATTTACAATTAATTCTGTTATTACAGCTGTTTTGCTATTAGTATACCGTTATTAGATTATAAACGCAATGACGCATATGTTAACACGTTGCACAAAAACATAAACATAAGCACATAAAGATAAATACATTTGGAATTACAGATCACGTCAAGGTGTGGAAAAGAAATAATGTTTTGCATAAATGTTAAATGTTTGAGAAAGATAAGGAAATAATTATTTTGTAACATTATTTTATTAGTTTATTAACGTTGACATTTTCACCTAATTATTTATCTTCAAAATTTAACTAATTAGTATTTTGGATGAATATTGTGAAAATGTATGACTATAATTTTTCTTTTATTTAGTTCATATAACCAATATAAATGTTTACGAATGTAAAAAACTAGCTTAGTAAGAGGTAACCGAATAGTGAACAGACAAGTTGTTCCTTATGTTTCTGCCAAACTCGATTTCTATACGTCAACGATCAAATAGTATAAACAATTTTGTATTTTAATAAACACTGTTAGAAGTAAAACTAAGGCAAGGTAGTTTTTGTAGTGAATCGAATAGTCACCACTATTCAGTGTCATTCTTTTTTTAATAGATATTCTGTAACATGTGTGTATTATAATTGTAATAATTATACATTATAATGTGTGTATTATACTATATAATAATTATACATTATACATTATAATGTGTGTAGGTAACTTGTAGGCTCTGCAGTAGTTTAGAAGAACAATTTGAGATAAAGTCAATCAAAACTAATACAAAATGAAAGTGAGTCCAATGTGGTAGACGCATCAACTTTCCAGAATGGCATGAATAATATGATTGATAATAATAATAATATCCTGGATCTATAAGAACTGAAAAATACTAACATAACATGTAAGAAGTAAGCCTAGACTTTCATAAAGTATTTTTCTCCAGGTACTATCTTAAGATGTATTTTCTTGCTGTTTAATAGAAAGAATCACTTATCATCAGAGGGCGGAAAAGTATCCATTTAAAAAGCATTGGGTTTACTTTGTCGCCCGCCTGGAAAAGCAGGGTACCTATACAAATCTGTCACTAAATTTAAAATCAAGTTTAAATAGTAGATCAAGCAAAAAAATCATTTATCAGTTCATAATCAATTAATAAATATAAAGTCATACATCAAATAACGAAAGTCAACCAACCACGAAATCGGAGGTCATTCAAGAAACCACGAGTAACCGAGGATAGGATACAAGTTTGTTTAGTGAAGCAATAGTGTGTTGAATAAACTTAATAAAGTGATAATGTAAAGTCAAATTTAAAGTTAGCGTATAATTGTGTGACATTAAATAAAATGTGTAATACATTTATGATAAGGAAGATCTCGAGGTTGAGCTCTATTACACTGATAAACAGGTTAGTAATAAATCACATTATAAATAATTTCACAATTTAAAATAAAGCTTTACATAGTTTAAAGTATTTGGTCGGAGTTCCTTTATACAGAACTAGCTGGCCCGATCCGTCTTTGCACGGATAGTCAAATCAAATTTCAATGTTTAGGAGATTTTGAGTAAATTTGACCTCCCCAAGCCCCCCTAAAATTTCGAATTTTTCGAAAACCTTTCTTAGCGAGCACCTAGGGCCCTAGAGGAAGCTACATACCAAATTTCATTCCATTCCGTTCGGTGGTTTTTGCGATTTCGTGATGAGTCAATGAGTGAGTGAGTGGTATTTGGCTCTATGGCCATAGGTGCTCGCAAAGAAATGGTTTCAAAAAATTATAAATCTTAGGAAGGGTTTGGGGGGGGGGGGTCAAACATAATAAATCACGATTTCTCCAAAACTACCAAACGGATTGGAACGAAATTTGTTATGTAGCTTCTTTTAGGGCCGTAGGTACTGGCTAAGAAAGGGATTCATAATATTCGTAATCTTAGGGGTAGGGGGGGATCAAAGTTAATAAATCACGATTTCTCCAAAACTACCAACCGGATTGGAACGAAATTTGGTATGTAGCCTCTAGGGCCATTGGTGCTAACTAAGAAAGGTTTAAAAAAAAATTCGAAATTTTAGGGGGGTTTGGGGGGGGGGGGGGCAAAGTTACAATGCAAAAAATCTCGCCATAAATCGCAAGGCTGTCAAAAGGTACAATAAAAAAAATCCTGCCGTACACCGTAAGGGTTCCAAAAAGTACAGTCAAAAAAAATCACAGGTCAAAATGGCTGCCGTTAAAAAATACAGCTCTAAAAGATGTCACATGAAGGTGCTTCCATGGTCTGAAAAATCAATGTTAGGGTTTCACAACAACTACAACACCGATTATCACAAAGACAAAACAGTTGAACTATAGATGGATTTATTAGACCGTAACCTATTTTGAGTACTTGTGCGAGAGAGAAGGAGACAGTGGCGAGGGAGGGTAAACCCCCACTCTACTTCCCCTCCCCCTCGCACCACCACGATTAAATTAATTACATACAATTACAATAAAACAATGTTAATGGGAATATTAAAAGAATATTGTAACTACAGGCATATAAATCATATTTTATTATATAAATTAATGTTAAATATTAAACAACCAACCATAATATAAAAAATCAGATTGTTACAACAAATTTTAATACCTTTACTGATTAGGCTTATAAATATTACTTTCCGATATCTTTATTCGGTGAAAAATTGTTCATGTCTTCTGTAAAAATTGAATAACTTTAAAAATATTGAATCAATTTTAATAAAATTTGAACCACACATAGATAACATATCTTTAATAATAATATAAAAAAATTAGATTGTTACAAAAAATTTTAATACCTTTACTGATTAGGCCTATAAATATTACTTTCCGATATCTTTATTCGGTGAAAAATTGGTCACGTCTTCAGTAAAAATTTAATAACTTTAAAAATATTTAACCAATTTTAACAAAATTTTAACCACACATAGAAAACATATCTTTAATAATAATATAAAAAATCAGATTGTTACAACAAATTTTAATACTTTTACTGATTAGGCCTATAAAATATACTATTTCAAATTCGACCAATGGTGAACAATATTTTTTTATTTTTTATTATTTGACATTTATTTTAATTTTATATTGGGTTATGAATATAATAAGTTATAGAGAATTTTATTGTGAAAACAATTCTTTTTTAATATTTAAAATCGAATATATATATCAAAAGATATGTACATTTTAAAAATGTTTTGTGAAGTTTTGTTTACGAAGTATATATACGTTTTCGATACAAAAAAATTAATAATAATAATTTATAAATAAAGTAATTTATTGTATCTTGATGATTTTTTCACAGAATGTGTATAATAATATACTCTGTTAATACGACTACAATCGATAATAAACAGATGATTTTCATTTCTCTTAGCAGTGGGCACCGATCTTCAACTACCTCCCCTACATGCGCCAGATTTTTCGCGCAGGTCGCCGTTAAATAAATCTATCTATAGGTCCTATGACGACATGTAAATGTTGTACAGCTATGAATTGGTATAAATGACATAGTTTAGAACCTACTATTCATATCCTTATGACACACAAAATTACCATCATTTGTCGCATTTATTTCACCATAATAACTATGCAATAGCGAAGCATTGCCGGGAAGCTAGTAAGGAATAAAACTTAAAACTTAGAACCGGGTAAATTTATGGTATTTTACGTTTTGCCAGACTTGACATAAGGTCATGTGAAAAACTGAATGTGCAGAATAATCTCCTATATTTATTTATTTAAATAAAACCTCAAAAATCTTTCATTCTAGTACAAAAATCTCAAAAAATTATTACTTCCTGTCAAAAAAAGCGAATCGAATGTTTAATTTTTTTGTCTAAAGAATTCGTTCGAATGACTTAAAAATACGCTAATACACATTAAAAACATTAATCAACTGTTTTTTTTTTTTTTTATATCGTTAGGCCTACGTTAGCAGAGATTTGTAAAACCTAAAATAACAATTCATCATTGTATTTGCCATCGGAAGAAGCGACTTATACCATCAATCTTGATGACAAATCGTCTCTTGGAATACTTGTAGCACAATAACTCGAAGCGGAAATGTAATAATCCAATCCCTATACAAATACCCTATATCAAATGCCATACTGACTTGATTTAGGGTGAAACTCATTAAATTTCCAGTTATTTCAAGAATCCTAAATACCGTACTTTATATATTACTAGATATGTACAACGGTAAAGTCTTTTGTGCATTTATAACTTAACTACAGTTTTTTATAAGTCTAACTGAATCGTGAAGTTATTTATATGAGAATAATATCACAAACATGAAAATGTATAAAGCGTACATGCGTGTTTCATTATGTTCTGTACACACGCCAAACATTTAACCACATTAGATAATTACACTTGAAAATTTTTCAATTTTGTCAGCTTATTGTTAATACAGGTTCAACTGAACAAAATCAAAAGGTTTAAAAACTTTTTTACTTTAGGTTTATTATTTACCTCACAAAGGTTACATTTTTTGTGTACTGTTCTAGAAAAAAACCTTAATAAGCTGTTATTTCCTTTGGTTACAAATTATAATTAATGTAGTGGACTGTATCTTTATTAATCCAAATACCTTACAATCAACATTTCTAAATCGATGATGTACATTGTTTCTCGTTTTATTCTGTATTCCATCCTTTCAGGTTGAAGAGTCTTTTATTTGATTCACTCGATTGTTGTAATAAAAAGTATTAACAGATATTAGTTAAAGTAATTAATTAGAGGCTTTATTAGAGAGTTATTTTACAAAACTGAAGAAACTTAGTTAATAGAAAAGAAGAGAAGAAGAAATGTATCAAACAATAACAATAAAAGAGAACTAAGGTTTTTAATATAAAGCTTAGATAATTGATTTCTAGATTTTATTGGATGAATACTAAACCAAATGTATAATTATTGAAATCACGTAGTAAATTTTCACTAATAATAAATCAGCTGTTAGTTGTAAGTACAAAACTACTACTGTATTACAAATTACCACAACGGTTTGAAAGCAATTACGTTTTGAATTATTTAAACATTAAAAAAAATTAAATGATACATTAACCATTTTTTGTGGAGTACGGAAAGGTTAACCTTCAAATTGAAATAGCCTATATGTTATATGCGTACGTTGCAATTTTCTCTCAAAATAAGGGCGACCTTCTAGACAAAAATTCTCCCACATAAATAACTGTATGAGAAACCCCTGCGTGCTCCGCATGTCAACCCCGTTGGAACCTTCTATTACACATAAAACCTAACGCATTCGAATCCTGACGTCCAAAAATCTCTATAGTATGTAACCTATCCAACGAATAGGTCATATTTGACATTGTTTATGTATTTTGGAAATAACAAATAATAATTATAATCATTAGATAATTTGTATTACCTTTATAGAAATACAAAGATTGCCGAAACTGGTGAAAAGGTTTTCAGAACAGTTAATAACAGCACAAAAATAATGTTTTAGTTACGTTTGGTGTTTGAATATATAAATAAGTTGAAAATTATACCACCTGATTCTTTGTTAATGATTTATGTTTGTTAAATGGTATATAAAAACATCTGGAACTAAAATTAATAGATTAACATCTGTTTGTAAAACATCTGGATTGTATCTATAACGTATCTATTCACCTATTTAGTGACTTCAAAGGTGGTATATAAAAGAAGTTCAGAGTTTACATAGGCGAAAAGAGCTATTTAGCTCATTTTTGCAGACATAAGGCCTAGCGCATTCGATTCCTGACGTCAAAAAACCCCTATATGCAAATTTTGATCGAAATCGTTAGAGCCGTTAGCGAGATCCACGAAATAAATTTATAAATGTACAAGAATTGCTAGTTTAATGAGATAAGATTGGGGATTTGTAGGACTTGTAAATTTGTATTTTTTAACAAACATAAAATGATAAATTTGATATTTCTGGGAAGTATTGTAATGTAATTGCTTCAAATTTTTATATTTGTCATGAGGTCACGTAACTGGTTCTCCTAAACTAAAAAGGTTCTCCCATTTAAATAACATGGCGTAGTTTTAAAATGTCAGTTACTTTTAAAATAAAGTGATTTTTGGAATTATTTTCATATTTCTCTGTAAATCTACAGTTTAAAACGTATAGAATGACATTTCATGTGTATAAATTAATTGCAAAATGAAGACGTATCAATGAAGAAATTCCTTAGCGAATAAATACACAGTGTCAAAAAAAAAAGGATCAAAACTGCTTCTAACAAATGTAGGAAAATATTTAACCTCGCATTTTAAAGGATTTCTAGTGATAAAAAGTTAAGATACTAATATGAATAATTCGGCCATGCAGCTGAGCCGCTGACGTGAGTTGAGCAAATTTCCAAAATTAAGTTTATATGCCTATGTTTTAGGGTTTCAACCAACAATTTGGGAAATAGGTCTACTCACGAAGGCGTTAAACAGCTGTCTGTGTGTACGCAATATATTAGTAGAATTTGTTTCCTCCTATTGCCTCACGAGTTTGCACCACTTGGCTTCGAACCGGGTACTTTTATGGTATTTTACGTTTTGGTCGATTTTGAGGGAACCAAGCGAGCTAAAAGGTCGCGTAAAAAAACAAAATGTGCAGAATAATATCCTACATTTATATTTTTAGAAAAAATTTCAAAAAAATTTCATTCTCATTCATGTTGGCTGACACCCCATAAGACCAATGTTAAATTAAAATCCAAATTTTTCCTTTATTTTTGATCGGAAAATTATAAACGATATGTCACTTTAAAGCTATGGTCAATATGCATGCAAATGGCTTTTTAAAAATTAAGAAAATTATTTTGTTTAGTATTTATTAACAATTTAAAACATTGATTTTTAATATTTTTTATGTTGTCACTATTAATTATAGCGAAAAACTACCAAGCCATTCGCCTAAAGAATTTCGTCCCCAAGATTTTGGTATTT
>JAGFPH010001333.1:28526-52629 GCA_018207615.1 Philaenus spumarius | reverse complement strand
CGACGCCTTCGGAATAAAAAAAATATCCGAAATATTCCGTTGAAACTCTAAAATATATAAAATTAATTTAGGAAGTTCGATCAAATCACGTCAGCGGTTCAGGTGCGTGATCAAATTATTATATTTTTTCCGTAAAGTAGTTGAAGTTAATTGATTTCTCTTCGGCCTTTACAGTCTTTTCTTCATAGATATATTTTAGTACTAAACTTGATGACAATGTCCGTCTTTCAGAAACATAAGCAATACTGGTCGTTGTATTTTTATAATATCATACTTTTGTAATTCTATTTACTGTTCTAGAACTTTGTAGTACAGTATGATATAAGTGGGATTATTTCGTCTCAGTGATGGGTCACAATAACTCGAAATTATTTTTTAATGTTAGGGTTTTAATATTAAAAATTAAAACAAAACAAGATAAACGTTAGATTACAATTTTTAAACTGTCAAACCATAAATAATGGAACTACTCTGGTGTTTAATGCAAATATAATTCAAGATTTATCACTGCCTGCATCAGCAAATATTACATTCATATTCATCTCAAAGAAATTCCTTGCTCGCTTCGGCTGACACATGTTCTTTTCCTTTGCAAATAAATCACCTTTTCTGACAAGACATTTCAGTTAAGAAATTTGATTTTACGTATTACTCAAATTATATAATAACTCATATAGTTTAACACCATAACCAAGGTAATGGACTGAGAATATTTTTTGGCCATTGTAGTACATCGGATTGATTCGATGTATCGAATCGTAACCATCGAATGTTTTCGACGCTTCCATGTAAATCGAAACCCAACGCATCATTTTGCTTGGGATACAATAAGCTTCATTTTAAGTAAACCTTAATTGAAAACGTTAGAATATTTCCTTGTCTAACGTTGAACGTTGTTTAGATATATTCTTGTCATTAAAAAACGTGTTATAATACAAATTCCCATTAAATATAAAACATAACAACATATTCTACGAAACATTTTTGTGAAAATTTAATATAACAAAAAAAAACTAGTAACAGTAATTTAAGAAGATGATACATATTTTAGTTTAATAAGATCAAACACACACAGATAGAATGATGCATTAGCTGGTAGAGATCTGAAACTGTTACAAAAAACAGTTAAAAATCTTAATTTAAAAAGTTTAGGAAGAATATGAGCTACACACATTATTCACGCAATCTTGAACATCTGCAATATTTTTAATATATAAAGTATATTACTAATTACTACCTACTAACTAATTATTACATCTTATATATTAATTCGCTAAGCTTATTAAATGTTTCTGCCCATTTAATCGTTATATTTAAACCATTTGTACAAACAAAATTTAATTCTAAACCAAAATATCACAGATTTTAAAACACAACTGATATGACGTTAAAAAAATAACGCCATGTTATTTAAATAAGAGAACTTTTTTTAGGAACTATCCCTTAGTTTTAGAGAAGCGTAGGCTCATGAGAAATGTACCAATTTTAAATCCATACATTCCGATACGCCAGGAAAATGAAAAGTTAGAATTTTCTCCATTTAATTCTGTAAAAAAATAAAAAATATCATTTCCTATAAATTCCCCATGTTATGTGTTTTTGAGAATATTTGTCTAGAAACTCGCCCCTAGTTTGAGAGAAATTTTTTAACGTACGCTCATAACATATATATCAATTTGAAGCTCAAACCTTGTCATATTCCGCAAAAATGTTAAATGTGTAATTTTGGTATTGTAAATGTGTTAAATAATACAAAACGTAAATGCCTTCAAACTGTTGTAAACAACAAATGTAACCTTTGTGAAGTAATTACTAAGCCTAAGTGTTCGTTTTTAAACTTTGTGTTTTTGTCTGTGGTAAAATATCCACTAAATACATTTTAAGTGTGTGATAATAGCTATGGTATACAAATTAATATTTCTATGTCCTATATAGGGTCAAACACTATTAAACCATTTTCACAAAAAAAAACTCACAATTTATGAATATTAACTAGTGGAGTAAAGATTAAAATTACTAAAATTTTAGTTCTTGAAATGGGGTAGCACAACTATACAATAAATATAACTTAAATGAACTTTCTACAAGCTATAAAGATAAAAATGTGTAATATTCTTGTGTAAGTATTCTTGAATAATATGAAACAAAATTTGAGATTCTATTACTTAATTCAAACGAATAAAATGAAACAACTGTTCTTCAAAATAAATAATCATATATACTCTAATACGAGCAATGTCTGTTTATTTGTACGTACGAGCAATCTCGAGATCCAGCGGAATGATTTTGCTGAAAGTTTGGGATTAGAGGCTTTTGGGTCTAAAAAAGCGATTGGTGAAAACCACTACCTCAGAAAAACTCGCATTTTTCTAAACAAATCATTAGAAAATTAAAAAATTTTAACATTGGGATTATGGAGTTCAAAATCATTACATATGTTTATTGACTATAATAATAACAGTAATCAGCTGTTTCCTATAATATTTCCATTATCAGCTGATTTCAACACCAAACGTAACTAAAACCTTTATTTTTGTGCTGTTATTAACCGTTCTAAAACCCTTTTCACAAGTTTCTGCATTCTTTATATTTCTATAAATTATCTAATGATTATAATTATTATTTGTTATTTCTAAAATACATAAACAAATTCAGTATGTGATTCGTATTTGCTTATATTTTCCTAAGAAAAAGTACTGAGCGATGCTCGGTCACAAAGGTACTAATAAAATATATAAACTTACATTTCTATCAGCTCGAAAACTACCTAACTAATTACACTAACAATTGTACAATTTACTCATATTAGTACCAGGATTGTTTAGAAAAAATAAGGTAAATAAAAGAAAAGATATTATAATTGGGTAGGTACCCCTGTAACATATATATACATTTTTGGCTACAAACTTCCTACAAGCTTTAAATCTAAAATTATGTAATATTATTCTTAAGTGGTATCAAAAATTAATTGCAATTTGATTACTTAAGTCAAAGTAATAAAACGGTATAACTACTCTTAAAATTAAATAACAACTAAAATGGAATAGATACCCATTTAAAATAAATTGCATTAACATTAAATACCCGAATGATTAATAAATGGTCTACCTCCTGTCCTGATCATAAGAATCTCATTTTAACCACAAATTTATTTTTTAATGCACTCACTAAATTATGTTCTAATTTATGTAAAAATCGTTAAAACGGGAAAGAAAGGAGTTAATTAGCTAAATTTATTTCATCCATACCAGTATAAACTTTGTTTAAAAAGTGAAGAGGAGGTGGGCGTTACGCTAACTTTGAACTCAAGTTACTTAAAAGAAAATTTTAAACTTTTGATTATGAAACTTTCGGTTTTGTTTGCACAGCTTTGTACTCTAAGCCTGTAAGCAAAACTTTTATGAAATTAATCGTCTATGCTTGTAGGCCAAGTATAAAGCGTGTTAGCACCTCTATAGAGTTAAATCGAGTAATTCAATTTCGTTAGTTGGCACAGTTTAATGTAATGTATTCTATAGTTCTAATTGGTTAAATCCAATTCTTTAATCAGCGATGAATTATAATTACGTACTTATTGAATCGTAGCAACCAACTAAGAGAAAACTACGTCGGTTTGAATTAGAAAAACTTGATCAATAAAAGTTATAGCATTTGTAAAACGATTCGAGCACCCGAGTTTGACTAGTTGTAAAAGCAACTTAAAATAACTTTGAACAAATTGAAAATGTTTTTACCACAATTAGTACATGCTGGTTAAATCGTTTTGCTGTTATTGTTATTGTTGTGGATTGTAATTTTATAGTTTATACAAACACAGTAAACATGTAAAAATTTGAACTACAAAATTTGATAATTTGTACGTCGTTGTACATCATTGCTGAAGTACACCGACCAAAACACTTTGTAAATTAATAAATATATATATATATATAATAAACATCTGCTTTTATACATTTTATGAAAAAAAAACACATTATATTTTATTCATTCTTTTTTACAACTTTTTAATCTACACAAACCAAACAATTATTGTAATGTTGTTCTGGGTTAATACTTTATAATTGGTGTGACATTTAAGATAATATTACACACAAATACACTTATAATAAATATTGATAATACTAACTGACCTATGCGAATATTTCGCAAGTTAGGAGTACTTAACTGATTAATTACGTTGATTTAATTCATATAATTACTTTATTTATTTACGTTGATTTATAAGTAAAAGTTTATGACGATTTATAACGCTTTACGTTGATTTATTTTGATTGATTTGCTTGATAGCTTAAAAATAGAATGTAAACAATATAACTAACAGCTGTCATGTTAGTAAACCATATTGGTTAGATTCATTATAAATCTTATGAACTTTTACACAAAAGTTTTTTAAATACATTTTTAACAAAAACATACATTTTAAGTTTCTTGTCTATTTTTAGTCAATAGCAGGGAAAATAAGGTTTAAATGATGTTTGAATCATACATTTTGATGAATAATTAAGGATGACAATATGGCGTTACCACAAAAAAAAAAAAATACCTTTGAGAAATAATACATATGAAAGTTTTTTTTAGTAAATTTGTTTAATGAAAACATAAATTTTAAGCTATTTGTTTATTTTTTGTAAATAACGGGGAGCATAAGTTTTAAAATGATGTTTGAATCATTAATTTTGATGAAGAAGTAAGAAAGATATGGCGTTGCCAAAAAAAATTTTAGAAATAATAATATATATTACGGTAATATAACTTGCTGCTAGAAAAAGTGTGTATAATTTGATTTGAAAAATGTTTGAATATATTAATAATTTTATTTTGTAAATAAGCGTTGAAAAATTATATTTTTAATTTTTTTTTCTTCTGTTGTGCTTCAAGTTTTGCTTATTATGTTAATTTAGGTTATTAGTATTCTGTTTTGTTATATGAAAAGAAGAAATAACAAATTATTGTTAGAGAAGAAAAGAACAAAATGTAATATACTTGTAGCCAAAATGGAAGAAGAAATAAATTCTTCTTTTTATTATTACTATTACTATCGACCGAACGTAAGCGAGACTATTTCGGCCGTCTATTACGCGATAACGACCAATTGTTTTGTTCGATTTTCTTCAAATTTGGCATAAATGTTCCTTGGAGTCAGGAAGTTCCTCCCACGTATGTGTAAGGATTTTTATAAATTGAAATACTTTCAATATTTCATTTTGTAACAATTCACATTGTTTATGAGTCACGACTTCTAATATAACTCTGATTGTTAGATTTTCAGCGAGTCACGGTAAACGAATGATTAGTGCCCTCGGCTTTAAGTTCTAAAGGATTCTTGGTTCCATTTCATGAATCGATCAACTTGTTTTACTTTTTAAAATATTTTCAATGTTAATACTTATAATCTTATAGGGTCTATTTCATCATAAGTTATACAATTTTAACTATAAAAAGAAATAAATCGAAAGAAACAAACAAATTTTGACCTGATACATGAACCAAATTACAATTTAGTTTATTCAAAATTACAAATATAAGGAAGAAATAGATATAGTAGATACAAAATATTTTATTTTACAAACCGTCTTACAAATTAGTTATAAGCTGTAGTAGAAAAATAAAAAAAGCACTCGTACGATTCGTCTGAGGAGTACGCTTATTACAAATTTAATATCGACCATTCGGAATTTCGTCCATCAAAAACTGTTTATTTCTCAGTCGTGGCCAAACGCGTTGTTAGATTTTCTTCAAATTATACATTGAAGGCATTTAAAACGACGAGTGCAATCATTTATATTTCTTGAATAGTTTTAACGCAGTTGCAAGGATCGTTAAGGGGAAAATCAGAACTGTATTTTATCAATTGTATATTTTCTGTAATTATTAGTGAACTTTTTCATATCTGTACCTAAAAGGTTTTTGACATACAGGTTTGCAATTATATTACTGATGTCGTCGATATTAAAAGAGGACAGTGGAACTGATGCGAAAGACGTTTATAAAAAGACGTAATTGTAATTGTAAAAACGGATGCAAAATAGTTAGAGAATTGATTTGACAGATCTTGTACATTATTGGATTGAAACGAGGAAATTATACCTTTTTATCTATCCCAGTTTGATATCTTTTTAACATAAATTAATATTATGCCATATTTTCTAATTAATAAAAACTTTTTTTACAAAAATAAATTGGCAATAAAGAGATTTTTCACAGAACTAATAGTTATTATTGTTATATATAAATAAACCATAATAGTAGATCTAATTGTTTCCAATGCATATAATATATAACAATAAAATTATTTTGTTAAAGTAAAAACCCGCATTTTTAATAAAATGTAGGAATACATTTTTTTTATAGGAATAAACTTACTAATAAATTATAAAAATACTTTCAATTACACATCTACGCATGATTTACTACTTACATAATTTATAGAATATAATAAATTGTGCTCAAACAATACTAATTAATGTTTGATAATAAATCGAAATCGCCCTTTACAGAACATTTCACACACAAGGCCATTAATTAAACCTTAAAAAGGACGGGAATCTATGCCAAATTGCTCTGCAAAGATTAACGACCTTTTTCGACAACGATAATTAACTTTGCTTGCGTCATTAAACCAAAAACCCGTAATTATAGTGTTACAATCATAAAAGTAATACTAAATTAAAAGTATTTCTTTTTGCACGAGAGAAATAATTTAGAAGTGTAAGGAATTTAAGTCATCTTGGATTGGACTACTAACTACTAGGACTTTAGGAAAATTCACTTCTTCTTTTTTTGTCATGTGGTTTTTGGTCTTTTTTAGTAATCTTTTGAATATTTGTTTATAGTTTTCCAAAGTTAAGACTATATTCGATGGTTTTTACGTATGGTCCATTAGGCATACATACATGTTGAGATCCTGAGGCCACTAACAAGCAATACATCTTGAACACTACACTTACACTTGGTATATTTATTTACAAATGTTTGAAGATTTCGGGTGAAATTGTTTGTTGCTTCAATCTTTCATGATTCATTAACTATCAATAAGTCAGACCATGACATTCGCATTCGCCAACTCACAAAAAGGTGGCTTAGAAGCTAGCGTACCCGACAGAAAATTAAGTCACTCGGTTAGATTCCAAGTAAAGATAGTGGATGTTTGAGAAGTTAAACAAAGTTAAGGTGATGTTAGACACTAGCTGACTTTAACCAAAACAAAATGAAAAATTCTTCAAATATCTTTAAAAGTGATCAATCAACCACATGTTCCTGAAAAGAAAATTCCGTTACTTGCTCAATCTAAATTGACCAGGACTAATATATTTTAATCGATCGATTTACTCCTATATTTTTATTTTTTTTGTGGAGAATTACTACCAATAAAATTTTTGCCAAAATAATAGCTGTTTTTGAGCTTTACTGATCTAAACTAAGATTTCAGTTTTACTTCTAGGTGTTAAGAAGTGCAAATAAATTTAATTTGAAGTATCTATTAGAAGAAGGGGAAAGCAGATTAACTAACTAAGGCAATCAAATACTTACACTTAAAGATACAATTAAGGCTCACGAATCAATGTAAGTAATTAAGTTAATATAATCAAACTGAAAAAGGGTTTGTTTGGAAAATGAAAAGAAGTTGGACGTTCAAGATTATAAATTTAACAATGTAAGTTTGCAATTTACTTCTTTGCTTTATCCTCTAAACCTGTGAGCTAAGTTTAAGCATCTAAGGAATTAATCTTCTGTGCTTGTTGGTTCAGTATAAAATGTGTTTGCACTTCTTAAATTGAGTAAGTTTGCTTTATTAATTAGATTAAACTTCAGGAGACTGTTGTCCTTTATGGGAGAAGAGGACTGAATTAACTACGTAAAAACAGATTGGTAGAATAGGATGCATTTTTATATGCTTTTTCTTAACTCACTATGATACGGTTCAAGGTTACGGAGTAGTATAGCGCATGCGCAAGGTTGTGTTCGTTAAAATAAAACAGCTGTTATAATCCATCAGCTGTAATACATTAACAAAAGTGTGAATCTTAAGGTTATATTTACAACTTTTGCTTTAACTTTTGGGAACCGTATGTATGTCGCATGCAAGGTTCTATTTCTTAAGATATTTCATCTGATTTCGTCCATCACCTGTAAAACATCATCAACTAATTGAATTTTTTAAGAATATGTTTATTACTTTTAATTTAAGTTTTGTGATGTTATTGTATGAATAGTAATGCACAGTGATACTAAGTACTAAATAAGTCAATTAAAAATTTGCATAAATAAACGACACAGGTTTTTTTATACTTATCATTTCAAAATTTAATTATTCTGTTAGATTATTAAATTAAATTATAATTAAACATTATTCGATTTTTATTTATTTTTGTAGAGCTATAATCAAAATTGGAATTATTAAATATATTTAAATATAAATACATTGCTACTTTTCAATAAAAATTTCTACAGCGAAGTTGAATATTTCCATAGTCAAAGGCCGCAAGGTCGAGGTGCAAACTCGAAAAGCGAGTTTTCCAATGCGAGCGGAACGAAGCTGGTGAGCTGGGGCTGGAGGCTGAGGTGCAAACAAATTTTACTAATATATTTCGTACACATTCAACGCCTTCCTGAGTAGACCAATTTCCCAAGTAGGTGATTGAAACCCTAAAATATATAAACTTAATTTTGAAAATTAGCTCAACTCACATCAGCGTTTCAGCTGCGTAACAAAATTATTTCATGTTGACAAATTTTCATGTGAACTTTCTAAAACAGAATAGTAACACTTATTTTTAGAGTGACAGACTTCTGTATTTTTCATGGTTCAAACCTGAAAAAATATTTATCAAAAAACTTTCCAACAAGAATCTGCGTATGATTATGTGACGCGCTTGCAGTGACGTTACCATGCTACGGGATACTGCAATATGTAGTCACGTGGTTCGGGACACGTGACTTTGGCGCAGGGTAGGAAGCCACCAGAGCTAAAGGTAGGATTGAACCGGACACAAGCTGATGCCGAGCTCTCCTTATACAATCTTTTGGGACGCCTTTATAAAATATTAATTAAGTGCGCATAATAATTAATTGTGTCCGGCTAGTAGTGGGAATAAATGGCGACAGGTAGGGATGGGGTTAAAACCAAGTAAGGCCGCGTAAGGTAGTGAAGTGTTGTGGTTAACCGTGTCATGGCCGGCAAGACTAACGGTACGGGCAATTAAAGTAAATCCGAGTTTAAATCAAGGTAGTGTTTAATTAGAACTAACTTAGGCCAAATTATCTGGTAGCATCAAAGCTGGTTCCTAAGCATATGGTCAAGTGAATAGTGTGTTGGTGTACAAATGATTATTGGCAATCGTGGTAAGTGATTCACGGCGTGGGCAAAATGTCGTACCCCTAAGTCTGTAAGTTTGGCGATTTCAATCATCCACCACGGCCCTCACCCTCAGTTATGAGCATCGGTTGCTTTTTATAACAACTTCTGTCAATGCGCGACAATGCAAACATTTTCCCATAATTGTCAGTTTGTATAGATCCTTCTAGATGCCGCTGCCTGTACAATGGTTTTATATTGATATTTCAACTGGGTTAAAGAGGACGAGAAGATTAACGATAATATTTATTCAATTCGTAGAAAGGGTTTGTATACACATTAGAATACTAAAACAAAAAACTGATAGATTACAAATGCAAATTATAACGATTACTGTATATACCAACTCGTAAGTATCCGTGAAAAATCACAGGTAGATTGATTATTAGGTACATATCAGAAACACATCATGTAAAAAAATACTATTTAAAAACAACAGAGTTTACCTAGGCCTACCTAACTAGGCTGACAGGGATTTTTAACTCGGTTAATGTGTACAACTATAAGATTTATAAAACTGTAGGCTATTTATAAATAAATGTGTTTATATATGTTATAATTGTATATCTAAAGAAAGATAACAATATTATCTTTTAATGGCATTTTATTTCATATTGATTGATCAATTGATTTAGAAGTTATTAATATTATAGTGAAAAAATTAATAATCGAATATGTTTTATGTTAAACGAAGATGTACGAATATGTTCCGAAGTTAAACGAATAGGTTTAAAAACAAACGATAATTTTATACTTTAAATTTGTTTAAACGAAAATATTGACGACAAAGGGTTGTATTTATATACAGTTTATAACCTCAAAGTAAATCTTATAACGTATTATGGGCATACATTAGTTCTACAACTCATATTTAAACAAATTAACTTCACAAGAAATTATAATGATTGAAGTTGTAAACATAACCCCACAGTATAATCTACGCTACAGATGATGTGTGTAATCATCATGTTATATTATATAAGCTACTCACGTACGTACGAACGTACACTCGCTTTTATAGGAGGTTGATACCACTTCAGTAATAACAAAAACTGTATGATATGTTTTGAGGTTATAAGTCGTTGAAAATGTATATTTTTTATTAAGTGAGATTATTTAAATACTAGTAAGCACCAGAAAAAAAATCGAGGCAGTTTAATTAGATATAGGCCTACGTAAATAAGAAAAAACATAATTTTAAAATACTATTTAAACAAAAAAAATATATAGGCCTACTTATGTAGGGATTTTTAACACGGTAAATGTGTACAATTATAGGGATTGCATTATAGGGTAATTAATACCTTTTTATTCATAATAAAATATTAAAAATTTTCACTGCTATATAAATAACGTAAACTGTACTATACGTTTTGAAAGTATTTTAAAATGTACATTTGTTTAGAACACTGTTAGTTCTTTAGAAGAAACTACTTAGGTCTGAACGTGGTAAATTAGCCCAGCCAATAGAGCAAACAGCTATCGATATCCACAGTGACTTTAAGGGTAATACATTATGTAAAATATAAAAAAAAAAAAAAAAATTTTGAAAAAAATAAACCAACTTCAAAAAAACAAAATCAACAAAATGCTGAAACTAAAAATTAAAAAATAATTAGTATATTGAGCAAACGTAATTTATTCAATGCCGATACAAACAAATGTTTGAAGTCGGCGCCAAATTTATTATTAATTTATTTAAATATATCAACTTTACAAGAAGTTATAATGAATGGAGTTGTAAACATAACCCCAAAGTAACCCCCCATCTATGCTGGGTTTGTTTAAGTATTACCGATTATGAGTGAAATTAGCTGTTGTATGTTACTCACGTACGCATACATGCAAGTTATATAGTTTATTTTAGCTTAAGACAATGTTACAGATGCATAGTTTAGCATGTATTCCTAGAATAAGATTGTAGTTATCAATTCAACATTCTTATTGTTCTCTTAGCTCGGATGAGCTTTTGTCATTAGTGTTGTTAGAACGCCCGACTAGTAAAGTACTCTGTGAATAAGAGTTATACTTTTATATTAAATATTATATTATAAGTTTGTTTCATTAAATATTGTAATAAAATAAATGTTTGAGTTTTTTTTTTAAACCAATCGTTCGAGTATAATAACGTAACTGGCGCAGTCGGTAGGACACTTCAGTAAATTAATGAACATAATTTATATCGGTTTCAACCGTTAGTGAAGTGAACCATATTGAATAAACGTATATTATTCAGTTTAAATTAAAACTTAATAAAGGTATGTTATTGAGTTTTATATTGTCGAGTGAAGTGAAGTGAAATTAGTGCTTATTTCAAGTGTTAGTGATACGCGTAAAATGAGCATAGAATCTTTGATTTTGTAAGTAAAATAGTTAAGATAAAATAAGTAAACAGTTATTATTTTAGTCATTAAGGTTATACATTGATTTTAGTCTATTATTATTTAGCAGTAAACAATACAATGGCTACTCCAGTTTTAAAGAAAGAATATTTGGACATGATCCCGGACTTTTCGGGTGAACCCACTATGCTTAATAGATTCATATCCATTTGTGATAAAATAGTTACTAAATTCAGAAGATTCTGAAATTCAGAAGATTTTCAAAATGAATAAAATTTGATTTTCTACTATTTTATCAAAAATAAAAAGTCCAGCCTTAGAATTAGTTGTAAGCTCAAGTAGTTGTTGGAGTTAGTTGTAAGCTTGGATAGATGTTAGAAAAACACTTTTGTGTAGTTACTTGGACAAAAGAGATTGCTATACATTAAATCTCGAAATGACAGAATTAAAACAAGAAGCTAGTGAAACACCATTTAAATTTTACGAAAGAATCCAAAAATTATTAAATCTACAGATAGCATATTTTGTTAACAAAGAACCAGCTGCACAAGGTATATTATGTGAATATGTACAAAAATTAGCTTTACGAGTTTTGTTAAGAGGGCTTCATGAACCACTTGGTTCTCTCATGAGAACGAAAAACCCCACAACCCTTGGGGAAGCTCTTAGTATGCTAACTAACGACTTTCAATTTAAAAATAACAAAATGTTTGCACAACCTAACAAACAATACGTATTTCCAAAAAAATCAAAATAATTTTGTCCGAAAACCGTTAGATGCCCAATTTTACCAGAACCCTAAACCGATGTACCAACAGGTCCAACAGCCAAATCCTTTTTATAAACCTTCCTACGCTAATTTTGGTCAATCTCAACGCGGAAAATTCATGAACAACGGCAATCCGAGACCGCAGTTACCTCAAAAACAACCATATCAGCCGACTCCTATGAGTATATCAACTAGACAGTCGGAAGGTCCATATAGGCAAAATCCTAAATTGTATAAAATGACAGGGCGAGGTACGGAAAATGAAGAGGTAAATGACGGATACGCAATGTATCAATTTGACCCAGACATAATTGCTAGTGACGAAACTTTGGGTAATGAAGACAATTTCCAAGACTACGGCAGTCTAGAGATTAACGGTGCAGATAACGACGCAAACATTCAAACTGAAGAGAATCATTTTTTAGGGTAAACGAACTTAGGAACAAATTTTCAATTATGAATTTATAGAACGATAACAATGAATTGCCTTACATACACGACCCGGTCACTAATTTTAAAATATTAATCGACACTGGTAGCACCACATCTTTTATAAGAAAATCTGTAGGGTTAGAATGTTTTAAAACAAGCATAATAAAAGAACCTTTTGAAGTAGCCACTGCACATTTAGTTTCAAAAGAAGATTATAGCTGTAAATTAACTATATTAGGAAAGAGGGCAACCAAATTCTACTTATTCGATTTTCATAAAAATTTCGATCTGCTATTGGGTCTGGACAATATTAAAGATTTAAAAATAAATCTAGACTTTGTAAACAATAAGCTAATATTTTGTGGTAAAACAATTCCTATTCATTATTTCAACACCGGATCAGATGTATCGCAAGGCAACACACAAAACAAACCTGTTAAGGAAATTTTAAGTTATCTTATTCAAGCCCGTTGCAGTCAAATAATAAAAGTCAAAGTGAAAAATATAAATAACGATGATGCATTATTATGTTACAAACACGTAAATGGGTTAGAAATTCCACAGTGTATAGTTACAGTGCGTGGAGGCGAAATCTATTGTCCTGTTATCAACAACACATCAACCGATAAAAGACTGACATTTAATAAACCTTTGGAATTAGAAAACTTAAGTAATTATAAAGTTTACGAAACAAACACGTTAAAAAATAAAGGAAATAAAATTAATTTTAATCTGATTGATCACAAAAACCAAAAACTAGACTCGTCTAAAATTAGGGTTGACCACATGAATTCGGAGGAAAAACGAGCCATAATTAAATTAGTAGATGATTATGCAGATATATTTCACATAGACGGAAATGATTTGACCTTCACTAATCAGATTAAACATGTAATTAGAACAACGGACGAAATTCCTGTTTACACTAGAAATTATCGATATCCGGAAATTTATAAAAATGAAGTTAACCCAAGAACAACAACGTAGGGGTGGAATCCCACCCAAGCTTTGATTACTTGAAGCTGCCCATGTGTAAAATTTTCTTATCATATTCTCCTTTCCAGTACCCTCAAATTTAGTCTTGTTCTAGCCTTTGTAGGTGGTGGTTTTGTTTTTAGTTTTCAACTAGTCCTAGTTTTTTCGGCTTGGGTGAGTAACCACCCCACGTTGTTGTTTGTGTTTTTAACTTTGTATTGTAGAGCCGTGTTTTTTTTTTCAAGGTTTGCTGTTCTTGTCTGTTTTTTTAACTGTACCGCGTCATTAATAATGTTACAAAACCAACTGATAACATATCAGTTCCTGATAATGTTACAAAACCAACAAGATACGTGCTCACATTAGTTGATCCTCTGAAAAATACTAACAGGAATGTGACAACCTATAAGTGGTTCACCTCCTGTGAGTTGGCAGATGAATTTACACGTAATAAACTCACACTTGTGGGGACTATGAGAAAAAATAAACGGGAGCTTCCACCAGAATTTGTGGAAACAAAGGGTACTCCAGTAATGTCATCACGATTTCTATACGATCCTGAAAATATGATTGTTTCTTTCACCCCCCCTCAAAAAAAAAAAAAAAAAACAAGGGTGTAATTCTTCTATCCTCAATGCATACCAGATATAGTGAAGTTCTACAATATGACCAAGGGGGAGTTGATGTTTTCGATCGACTGTGCCACGAAAAAACTACAAAGCGCAAGACTAAACGTTGGCTTATGCGTTATTTCTATGGCGTTTTGGATTTCGTAGGAGTGATCGCTTACGTGCTTTTCAAATAATTGAACAATGTTCAAGACACCTACTCTCCCCGAGCCAGGGCAACATTTTTGAAAACTTTTGCCCCTGATTTAGTCGAATCCTATATAAGATTGAGAGCCTAGAATGACCGACTTCCAAAAATGCTTCGTTTGTCGATTCAGCATTACTTAGGTGAACAGCAACCCCAACATAGAGCCCCTCAACAAGAAAAACAAGAAAACCTAGAAGATGTGACGTGTGTAATGAAGGTAGCTTCAGGAAGAACCGGAAAGGATATTAATTTTGCGAAAAATGTGCTAAATGTTTATGTGATAAACTTAAAAAAGTGATTTTTTTGTTATGGCTGCCTGAATGCTGATAATCTTTCAAAATAATTCAATTGAAAACATGATAGATACCTACTTTGATTACAAAAATTGTTTTCTCAATAAATTTAAGATTTGTATTCATATTTATTTTGATTTTGAAGAGTTTTTCCCAGAAAAGTTTTGTATTTAATTTTTATTGTTCATGAAGAAATTTTGTTCTAGTATTATTTTGCTATCAAGCGTTATTTGTGAATTTGTTCTTAGTTTCCAACGTAAGTAACTTTTCTCTTTTTCTGTGATTGTTCTCTTTTATAGCTGATAATGTTTATAATATAGTGTTTAATGTTTTTGTACTGCAAGCTGTTTTGTTTATGTTAAGTTTGTGGTGTTTTGCACCATTTTGTACAAGTTAAAAATAAAATTATAAACTCAATGATAAATTATATATGTTACGTTAAAAACTGCACCTACCTGAGAATTAGATGATATATAATAAAAATGTTAATTGAAAAGCAATATGTTATTACTCAGAAATGGATTACCAACCATCTCCCCCTTCAGAATTTCAAATTCATAAAAAATAACAGGAAATATTAAGATGGGTTGGATCCCACCCCACGTTGTTAGTTATGTTACAAAAGTTCACGTTGTTGTACTTGGGTTAATAATCAAATAGAAGATATGTTACACCAAAAAAAATATCCAGCCTTCGCGTTCTCCATGGAATTCTCCAGTTTGGGTAGTACCAAAGAAAAAAGATGCTTCCGGTAAACAAAAATTTAGACTAGTGATAGACTTTAGGGGCCTAAATTCAAAAACAATAGATGATAGTTTTCCTTTACCGAATATTACGGATATTTTGGACAAATTAGGCCGATCGCAATACTTTACGACATTAGATCTGGCTTCCGGATTTCATCAAGTAGAAATGGACCCAACAAGCGTAGAAAATACGGCATTTTCGACGGAAACCGGACATTATGAATTTTTGAGAAAGCCGTTCGGATTAAAGAACAGTCCCCCGACCTTCCAAAGGATTATGAACAATATTCTAAGAGGTGTTCAAAATGAAACTTGTCTGGTTTATTTAGATGACTTAATAATCTATTCAACTAGTCTTCAAGAACACATACAAAGACTTAGGGACGTTTTCGACAGACTACGGGATGCACATTTTAAGATTCAACTGGACAAAACTGAATTTCTAAGAAAAGAAGTAGCATATCTAGGTCACATAGTAACAGCAGAAGGTGTTAAACCGAATCCAGACAAGGTCAAAGCTATTAAATGTTATCCTATTCCTAAAACAACTAAATAAAGTAAGGGATTTTTAGGTCTATTAGGATATTATCGGAAATTTATAAAAAACTTTGCTGCTATAACAAAACCGTTTACGAACAGAACTGTTTAAAAAAAGGTGCAAAAATCGATATAAACAATCCAGATTACATAAACTGTTTTGAAACTTCTAAAAATATCCTATCAAACGAACCATTATTAGAGTATCCAGATTTTGAAAAAGAATTTAATTTAACAACAGACGCCTCGAATTTTGCAATCGGTGCAGTACTTAGCCAAAATAAAAATGGTGCCGATTTACCTATTGCTTATGCTAGTCGAACACTAAATGATAGCGAGGTTAACTATTCCGCCATAGAAAAGGAATTACTTGCGATAGTATAGGCAACAAAATATTTTCGCCCCTATGTTTACGGAAGAAAGTTCAAAATCTTTTCAGATCACAAACCTTTACAATGGCTTTTTTCAGTTAAGGAACCAAACTCAAAACTTTTTCGTTGGAGACTTAAATTAGAAGAATACGACTATCAAATAGTATATAAAAGAGGAAAATTAAATCAGAACGCTGACGCGCTTTCAAGAATACTACTAAACGCTATCGATAATAACCCAACAAACACCCAGACAACATCAAACGAAGATACTCTGGAACCAATAACAGACTCAGCAGATTTAATTCGCCAATATTTCCCGGAACTGGACGATGGACAATCGATGATAGCCAACATAGACGAAAGTGAGAATATCGTATTGGACGCAGAAGCAGTTGAAGATAGCGACCAAACTGTACACTCAAATTACGAAGGGAACACAACAGTTGAAATACCAATTTTAGACGAACCTGTTAATTTCGGTAAAAACCAGATCATTTTGTCTTTAGTAAAGTATGATCCTCGAAAAGTAAAAATACAAAAACTTTTCAAGAACACCAAAACAAGATTAATAGTAGAAATAGCTGAAAATAATTTTGATAATGATGTCGTAAAATTTGTAAAAGAATATTTGGAACCAAATATAAAATACAGTTTATATTTTGAAGGTGATTTTTATGAAAGGTTTGCAATTTGTTTAGCTAGAGATTTCAAATATTCGCAATTATGGTTAGTTAAGTGTACAACAAAATTATTAGACATATATAGTGAAGAAGAGATCCAGGAAATAATTAGTAATATCATGTAGGTAAAACCAATCATCGTGGAATTCAGGAAACGTATGAAAAAATAAAAAGACAATATTATTGGCCCAACATAAAGAATTACATTCAAAATTTTGTAAACAATTGCGATATCTGTTTGAAAACAAAATACGAAAGGACACCATTAAGGTTAGAGATGAATTTAACGCCTACAGCTTCTAGACCGCTTCAAATCATCCACGTAGATAGTATTTCTCTTGATAAACAAAAATTTCTAAGCATTGTTGATAACTTTTCTAGATATGCGCAAGTATATCGTATTGCAGGTGCACAAGCAGCCGAAATAGTTGATAAACTGTTGAATTACTTTTCTCATCATGGTATTCCAGAAGTGATAGTCTCAGACAATGGCACAGAGTTTAATAACAGGTTAGTAAAAGAATTGATGGACTTACATAAAATAAAAATTCATTTTATCAGTACACAACACCAAGCATCTAATGGAATGGGAGAAAGATTACATTCTACATTAATAGAGCACATTCGACTATTAAACAATCAACCCGAATTTAAGAATGTCATAATTGTAAATAAGGTAAAATACGCCATTATTGCTTACAACAACAGTATACATTCAGTTACAAAACTAACACCATTCGAAGTATTGTACGGACACATAAATTCAAATTCACTTTAGGATATCGACATAGAAAGACAATTCACAAATGATTATATCACGAACCACAAGGAAAGAACACAAAAATTATACGAACTAATCAGGGAAACTAACCAAGTAACGAAGGAAAATATTCAAACCAAAAGAAATGTCAACAGGGAAACTCTACCCGAAATTCCACCCGATGTTTATGTTAAAACCATACAGAAACAAAGTAAAACTAAAAACAAATATAATAAGGAACAAATAGCTTCAGTAAATCCGGAAAGAAAAACAGCAAAAATTCAAGCGAGACACCACAATACCAAGCAAAAGATTTATTTAACAAAAATTAAAAGACCAAGAAAAATAAATGCAATTCCACAATCTAACCCTTCTGTAAATCCTGTTCCAGGTCCCTCCTGTTCCTCAAAGGAGCCGCCTCCGGAACAACCGAAATAAATGATATCACGCAAAATACGGGAGTAATTCCAGTTGACCTAGGTGTGGCAAAACTGAAGTCCTCATACCATACATTTGTTCATTACTTTAGTTTAGAAGGAATATTTACTCAATTGAATAATTTAGAGTCCTGTTATAAAGATGTGTTAAATTGTTTTAATCAAAACTGTGTTAATTGTTTTGCACATTTAAATGAGAATGTTGAATTTGTAACAGATAATAGTAATAAGGTTAGAGACGTTGTTAATTATTTTAAGTTTATTAATCACACAAGAAAAGTGATTGATGAAAAATTAGAAATAATCTCTCTAGAAAATAAACATAGCGTAAGAAATAAAAGAGGTATTGTTGATGGATTAGGGTCAGTAGTGAAACTCATTACTGGAAATCTAGATGCTTACGATGGTCAAAGGTATGACAAATTGATAGAGCACATTAAACACAATCAGTTTAATATTGAAAATCAAATTACATCTCAATATTCAGTTAATATGGATATAATTGTAGAGTTTAATAAAACCATAAAAATAGTTGAAGAAAATTTTAGTGAATTAAAAATTAAGTTGTCATTTGTAAATAAAAAACTGGATGATTTGGTAGAGTTAGAGAAATTTAGAGATTTATTGAATCAACTAAATATCTTATACTATTCTGTTAAGTTTAGTTCAAGACATAGAGAATTCATTAACATTTTGTAAGTTAGGAGTACTCCACCCAAGTATAATTTCCACTAAGGAATTATTTAATGAAGTTGAAAAAATTAGCAAACATTATAATAATCAATTGCCATTAGAGCCGAAAATAGAAAATATTTGGGCATTTGAAAAACTGTTAGAAGTAAGTTGTACAATTAGTATGAAAGAGATTGTGTATTTCCTCGAATTACCTATTGTAGAAGAATCTGATTTTAATATTTACAAATTATATTCTGTACCGACAAAATATGAATCAGGTTATGTAACTATTATTCCTAGAACAAAATATCTGTTAATATCAAAACATAAATTAGGTAAATTAAGATTTTTAGGTTTAAATAGTAATTGTAATCACAAAATCCATTCAAAATTTCTATGCTCGTTCGATCAAATATCCCATCATGAACTCGACTGTGAAACATCCATTATTCAATCAGGAACAACAAACAACTGTAAATATACTGCGTTGGAAATAACGGAAAACCTAATTAAATGGACACCTGAGATAAATCAGTATCTGGCAATATTTCCGCAAAAGGAGACTTTTAATATAATAAGTCAAAAGGAAACGATAACAAAAACACTTCAAGGTATTTATCTTATCAATCCAAACAATGACACAATTGTCTATCGAAATAAACAACTGTATCATTCATCAAAAACCATAGGTGGACATCCAAAGTTCCTTGATGCCTCTGGACTACGTCTTCTAGCGAATCAGGAGCCAGAATTCTCAATTAATCTAAATAAATTAGAATTAGACAAAATTAATTTGGATACAGTATTACCAATTCGACAACAAGCAGTAATTTCAACAGAGATCAGCATATGGGCAGTAGCGACTTATGTAATTCTACTCATTGGAGCCCTGTATTTGGCCTATAGAAGATTCTGGAATAAAAACCAACCTGGACCCAGTACTCAACAACCCCCGGAAGTTTTATTTAGGGATGGAGGAGTTATATAGTTTATTTTAGCTTAAGACAATGTTACAGATGCATAGTTTAGCATGTATTCCTAGAATAAGATTGTAGTTAGCAATTCAGCATTCTTATTGTTCTCTTAGCTCGGATGAGCTTTTGTCATTAGTGTTGTTAGAACGCCCGACTAGTAAAGTACTCTGTGAATAAGAGTTATACTTTTATATTAAATATTATATTATAAGTTTGTTATATTATAATATTGTAATAAAATAAATGTTTGAGTTTTTTTTTAAAACCAATCGTTCGAGTATAATAACGTAACTTGCATGTACAGACGTAAACTCACTTTTATATTAGTTGATTAAATGCGTGACACAACGCTGAATTCATTTTATTCGTGTAAATGTAGGCCTAAATGAATTTACGACGTTGAGAGCATTTATGTAATGTATTTATACCTAGTTGACTCAAATTTTCAACAAAAATATTTACTAAGTCATACAAATTTGAATAAAACTGGCTTTTTAAGAAATATTTTATTAATAGCTGATCCGACGAACATCCTGTCCAACAATAAATTTGGTTGTGATTGTTTTGTGAATTTGTGATAAGCTGTTGGAAAATGGTAAAAAAGTGAAAAAAAAGTATTTCTGATCGAACATTGTATCTTTTAACGATTGAATAAATGGATATGAAATTTGAGGAGTAGTACATTCAGAAGAATTAAAATAGTGTGAAATTCTTGGTAAATTTGTTTAAAAAATTTATTTTTAATTTTTAGAGCGATGTGCAGATTGAAGAAAACATTTTATTTCCTAAAAGGTGTTTATGAATTTGTATTTACTGTATAATGCCATTTAAGTAGTACGTTTTTTTTAAATAATTTTTTTATTATTTTATTAAAAAAGTTATAAAAAACAGCTAAAAAGCTATAAAGACAGGTATAAAAATGTTTCACTTATCTGAACTAAGTCTTTTACGACATTTATAACATTTTTTACTTATTTACACGAAGGATGCCGGGTATGACAGAAAACCAAGTTTCCCTTATTTACCTGACCGAAGACGGGTACAACAGCAATACAAAATTTGGTATGACAAAAATATAAACATCTGTTCCTTATTTACATGACCGAAGCCGGGTACGACAGCTGTAATAAGTTTTCCTTATTTAACTGACCGAAGTCGGGCACGACAGCTATAAAAAGTTTTACTTATTTACCTGAACTGCCTGGTACGGCAGCTAACAAGAAAAGTGTTTCTTGTTTACCTGACCGAATCCTAGTACGGCAGCTATAAAAAGATTCACTTATTTACCTAAACTAAGTATGGTACGACATCTATAAATTATTTAACTTATGTATGTCAAATATAACCATCTGTTCCTTATTTACACGACCGAAGCCGTGTACGACAGCTATAATAACTTGTCCTTATTTACCTGACTGAAGCCAGGCACAACAGCTTTAAAAAGTTATACTTATTTACCTGAACTAGCCTGGTACGACAGCTAAAAAAATGTGTTCCTTGTTAACCTGACCGAATCCTGGTAGGACAGCTATAAAAAAGTTTCACTTATTTACCTGAACGAAGCCGGGTACGACAGCTGTAACAAGTTTTCCTTATTTACCTGACCGAAGTCGGGTACGACTGCTATAAAAAAGTTTTACTTATTTACCTGAACTAAGCTGGTACGACAGCTATAAACCAGTAATATATTACACTAGAGAAAAATTGAATGTATTCGTGTCGTGAGATATTTGTGACGATTCGTGACTTGAGATTTCATTTAGATACCCACGCAAAAAAATGTCAATGGGTCAACAAAAGTTTTAACTTCAAAAAGATTTATCGAAATCGGTTCATTAATTCCGGAATATCGCTGGACAAACATAATAATTCGAACACGCAGCTGAACCGCTGACGTGAGTTGAGCAAATTTCCAAAATTAAGTTTATAGGCCCATGTTTTAGGGTTTCAACTAACAATTTGGGAAATAGGTCTACTCACGACGGTGCTGAATAGCTGCAAAATGCTTCGCACGCCATTCCGCATATTGAGAGTATCTTCAATACACAAAGCATTGCGTGCTTCGCATGCCAACCCCATGACAATATGCGGAATGTTTTTTGAGATATAAAACAAACAATATTTATGGTTTCAGGGGTTGTTTCAACCCTTAAACGCGAAATATTTTAAAATCCTTTCTTAGTGCGCCTCTAGCACCTATGAGCAATAAAATTTTCGTACCAAATTCCACGTTCCTAGGCCGGTTTTTGAGATATAAAACAAACAATATTTATGGTTTAGGGGTTGTTTCAACCCTTAAACGCGAAATATTTCAAAATTCTTTCTTAGTTCAAATCTAAGGCCTGTGAGCAATATGTGTACCAAATGCCACATTCCTAGACCATATGGTTTTTGAGATATAAAACAAACAATATTTTTGGTTTTAGGGGTTGTTTTAACCCTTAAACGCGAAATATTTCAAAATTCTTTCTAAGTTCAAATCTAAGGCCTACGAGCAATATGTGTAGTGAATTCGACGTTCCTAGGCCATATGGTTTTTGAGATATAAAACAAACAATATTTAAGGTTTCAGGGGTTGTTTCAACCCTTAAACGCGAAATATTTTAAAATCCATTCTTACTGCGCCTCTAGCACCTATGAGTAATAAAATTATTGTACCAAATTCCACGTTCCTAGGCCGTATGGTTTTTGAGATATAAAACAAACAATATTTATGGTTTCAGGGATTGTTTCAACCCTTAAACACGAAAATTTTTAAATCTTTTTTTAGTGCGCCTCTAGCACCTATGAGTAATAAATTTTGCGTACCAAATTCCACGTTCCTAGGCCATAAGGTTTTTGAGATAAAAAACAAACAATATTTATGGTTTTAGGGGTTGTTTCAACCATTAAACGCGAAATATTTTAAAATCCTTTCTTAGTGCGCCTCTAGAGCCTATGAGCAATATGTGTAACAAATTTCACATTCCTAGGAGGTATGGTTTTCGAGATACGGTGATGAGTGAGTCAGTTAGTGGTATTTTAGCTTTATATATAGATTCTAATGGAAAATTCAAATTTTCCGCCAAAATGACGTACTTTATTGACAAATGCTAGCTAAGTTCTGGGCCGATTTAAAAAAAAACTGGAGTGGGACCACCGGGGGATGATCCTCTTTCATTTAATTTTTTTTAAATTGAAATCGGTCCATTAGTTTCGGAGTAATCGCTGAACAAACACAAAAAAAGAGCATATAAACAGGTCGAATGAAAACCTCCTCCTTTTTTTGAAGTCGGTTAAAAACTATACGCAAGGAGCTTTTGCACATATTTTATAAACAAAAATAACAATAAATTAGTACTTTTTTATTTTTCGTTGATGTTATGAAAAGTTATGAATGGATCACGATACTTCCAGTAGACCATTTGTAGAGAGTTAATAAACCTACAAAATGTACTTTTATAGACACCGATCAAACCATTGTCGTTTTTAAGCGTTTTTCCGACTTTTCTCGGTGAAGAATGGTTCGATCGGGGTCTATAAAAAAAAATTTGTAGGTTTTTAGTTCTTAACAAATGGACTATTTAATGTGATATATTCATAAGTTTTTTATAATATCAACAAAAACCCCAAAAATTCCTAATTTATTTTTAGTTTTGTTTATAAAAACTGTGCAAAAGATTCTTGCCTGATAGTTTACATACCTGTGTGCTACACTTAAAGTCACTGAGAATGTTGCTTGCTGTTAAATTCAATAACAAGATAAAATCTCTATTGGTTGGGCTAAATGTACGGAACCTAATACTTCAAAGCGAAAAAAAGAGTTTAGTACACGCGTATGGTTGTTTTGTTTGATTGGTCTTATTTAGAGGAAATAAATTAAAATCCTTAATTATGATTATACTCAATGGTTTTACGCATTCGTTTTGATCAAAATTGTAAACATAACCTTAAAGAAT
>JAGFPH010001333.1:15257-28516 GCA_018207615.1 Philaenus spumarius | reverse complement strand
CTCCCTTACTCTAATTATTTCGGAGTGAGAGGGTCACAAAAACATGTATTCAAATTAATTCGACCAAGGACATGTAAATATATCTTTTATTTAAATTCCGTACATACACCTGTACCAGTCTTGGATAAAAACAATTAAATATATGGAAGCTATACTGGACCACATAGACTGGACATGTTCAAAAGACTTACCTTAAACAAATAATACTTGCCAAACTGAAGAAATGTATTAGCCGATCACGCACAAATATTATTCAGGTATATTGAGGTCAACTCAATAAAGAAGAAGTTAAATTAGATTTTGATTTATTGACCAAAACCAAAAAAAATTTATTTTAAATATATATTTAAAAAAAATGACATGCCCTTAATAACAAAAGTGATAAATTTATACGCCCTTAATTACAAAAAAAAGAAGAATTTAAGAAAAGTTTACCTTTACAATATGAATTTTTGTTAAGTTTAAAAGATCCCTCCCAAAAAAAAAAATAAAAGCTGAAAAACCCTCCCCATTAATAATGAATAAAAATTGATACAATTTTTATTAATTTTACAAAATTACAAAATTACATTGTACCATGGATTTATTAATAGGTAACATTTATTTTGTTGGCCAACCTTAATACTAAATGAAATTAAATAATAAAAATAATGGCGTTTAATAATTTAGTGAGACGTCTCTCATATAATAAATTTAAAAAAAACTTTTAGATTTTTGATTGAAATCCCTGGAGGATTGTAGTTCCAAAAATTTGCTAGCGATCCCTTCCAATTAAATTAAATTATAAAAGACATTTATTATATTAACTTTATTATATTTATTTATTATATTATTATATTAGGAAAGACAACAATGTTTATACAACCTAATCAAAAAATAATTTATGAGTAATGTTCACTGCAGATTTAAGTACAAGTTTATAGTTTAGTTCATAGCTATGTTTTCAACTAATAGATTGGAAATTGAGTGTAACTACTTTAATGCACTAGATCACTGTCGGCGAAATTAAGTAGAATTAGAGTTGTACTGATGGTCTGAAGGTAATGGTTTTTTAATTGCAGAAGAACATATTTAACCCTCTATCTTGCACCAGTTATACACTGCATGTAAAAGAAAAGAACATGGTTTTAGCAATTATGGTAGGTTTTAAAACCAAAAACATTGTGAACAGACTTTAGGCTTAAGGAGTTTGCCTTTATATTATTTTAGTAAATGTTTAACAGGCAAGGTTGAGAATAGCTTGTTAATTGGTAATTCAAGATTTAACATTAAGTTAACCTGTTACTATTTGTCGTGTTAAACTTTAACTGTTACCACATTTTACATGTCATGTAAAATGCAAACGCATGTAAAATTCAGAATGCGCATGGAAGTTCATATGTTTTAGACTTTCCTCAAAACGGAATTACCATAAGATAATAAAGTTACACCTTTTTTGCCAGACTTTGAAGTTACAAACAATATAGTTACACAATTTGCTTTAACCTAGACCTAGGTTTGAATTTAGGCAAGAGTTACACTAGGTTGTATGTATTACAGAAATCAACTAATTGTACACAAAGAATCAAAAATGGAATTAGATAAATATTGAAAATACACTTAATAATTTTGAAATATTATTGAATATAAACTTGGCAATAACTTACAAAGCTAATGTTTAATCAGCAAAAATGAACTCGCTAAGACATTTTCGTTTGGTTATTTTGCTATGACATACCTGGTTTTTTGGTGAAGAGGCTTTAAAAATTAAGCATGCTATTTAATAGCGCACTAAAGTGTCTTTCAAAAACATGACTATAACATTTGTATTAATTGATTACCGAACAGGTTAAAGTTTTGAACGACTTTACAAACGAAAGGCATGGCGTCGCTTCCCTGAGTTATCAGACAGAACCACAAAGGAATGGCGACTCTCACAGGACTGTATGTCGTGTCTAAAGTTCGCTTAATGCGCATGACTGCTAACAGAGGTTAGGTCTGTTGAGTGGTGTCACCTTGCGGGATAAAAGGAACTACTAGAACACCTGTATTGCTGGTGTCGGTAATACAGAAGATATCTGACAAACGCAATACACCTAAGGACATAGATATTAATTTATCCAACAACAATCAATCAATCTTATGCCTAACTCTACGAACAATACTGATATCTCCTTCCCAAAGTTCTAAAATCAATACAATCAATAATTACCAAAATTATATAACAAGCAAAACTGATTCTACTTAGCTTGATGCTAAAACAATTATTTTCGCAAATATTCACAAGAAATATGCCCTCACCTTACTTTGTCCTCGTGACTTCTTCCGGCTACCCAAAAAGCACCCTTTCGAATTTATTCCCCTTTATTTATGTCATCTCTGTCCCTACTCAGTTTTACTTGTCTAGCTCGGTCGTTGGCTTACTACAAAACACCGTAGGCTACCAATAAAATGGTACTTCTAATAAACTTATCTAAATATTAAATAATAATCTCCCTCATCTCACTTCGTAAAAAATCCCTTCACAAGTCAATTTACTTTATACTAAAATCTGGAATATATTTTCATCTATAATTGCAACCCTCGAAATCTGTCTTACAAATATTATAAGTACACAATTTTACTCACATTATTACTTTCTCTCTCTATCCCCCTCTTTCAAAAACTAAGCACTTTTATTTCAATGAATGTTTTTACACTCTCTTCTTTTCTGTACACTTTAACTGCTTACACTTCCATTTTCACTGGCGTGGAAATTATAATGGTGGAAGAACAATAATTGTGACTTTTCCTAAGACATTCGAGTGGATGTTATAGGCAATACTACTATTATTATTGTTATCATAGAAGATAAGAACATTATAAAGAAAACAAGGTTATATCAACATAATTTCTATGTTTATTATCTTTTTAGAAATCTTGGGGCAAAGCCTCTGTAAAGGCAAAATAGGTCTTTAAAAACATAAATTTCAACAAATATTCATATTTTGCAGCTAGGTTTGAACCCTTCAGTATTTTACTGAACAAAAACCATCAGGAATTATAGATCATCAAATGCTGAAGTTTATTTCAATCATTTCATTCTTTCAGGACTTTTCTTGTTGACAATGCAAAAGCTTTTACTTTATTCCTTCAATTTATATAACGAAAAACTGAATTGTACACAACAATAGGATAAGTTTTGTTTTTGAATCTGTCTAATAGATGAACATTTTACATTTAAAGCAAAATAACAGCTGTAATCGCACATGCTTGGTTAACATTGATGACAAATTTTCATTGTAACAACAAATTTACGATGTTCCAAATCCATAAAACGAGATAAAATCTTCTAAGATACGTTTTAATCGGAATCAAAATTTCCTCCAATAAACATCCTTGTTGCACACCTTAATAGCCGGACTTGTGGATTAGTGAATCTCCTAACGTACAGATGTATTATTTTGCAAAGATTGAATATATTTGATTAACTGTCACATCAACATAAATATCTATAACCGTATTACGTAAATACTATAGTAATTCAATAAAATTTGTTTACGTTTCTGAATAAATAAAAATACTGAACATACAAAAATTGAACCATTTATAAATTGAAAATGTTACTACTTGGCGTCTTTCTATATTTAAAACTGAATTAGAAGCTTATAGTCATTGAATTTAATTATAACTATATACAGTTTGTTAACATTTCTGGATAAAGAATAAATAAATAAGTTCATAATTTGATATTTTGTATCCTAGAATAATTTTTCCTATGGCAAACCTAATGTGTACTGCAAATAAATATATATAAAGTTCTAACAACAATAGCGAAATTGGAGTATTTGGAAATAAAATTAGTTTAACGAATTGTTGGATTGTATTTATCACATTGCCGCATTGACCTAATGTGCTACAGGTATTCCAAGAGGCGGGCAATTTGTCATCAAGATTGATGGTGTAAGTAGCTTCTTCTAAAGGCAAATACAATGATGAATTGCTATTTTAGGTTTTACAAATTCTTTTTAACGTAGGCCTAATGATGTTAAAAACAGTTGATTAATTTTGTTAAGGTATACATCTCTCTTTTATGAACATAGCCTACTATAAGTGAACATGTGGTCAATATCCCTGTATTAATATATTGTAATAATATTGGTATTGACGGTTAAATTAAATTTATGTATTAACAATTTTGGAAAATTAATAAATATTATAATATGAAGCACTAGATAAAAGTTGATATATTTAATAAAACTACTATTGCCTGCGGTCAAAATTCGACAAATTGTGTTTGTAAAGTAGCTATATTCAACTTAAATATACAATAACATATAATAACGTATATAACTCGAACTTCACTAAATAACGTAATAAAACCCTCTCCCACCCTCGATCAGTGATACCATAGAATATCTACAGTAAGATTCGAGACACCGTGCAGTAAGGTACCTAATGATTCATGAATCAAATTTTAATTTGCATGTGCGTGTAAATGTTTTTTGTATAATTGTGTTTATGAATAATTATGTGTGTTTATAATTGGCGAAGGGAAACCCGATTAGAACTTGAAAATTGCCAAAACAACGTCGTTGACGAAAATCAGAATATTGACGACGGTAAGTCTTTTATTTGAATTATATTCAACTTGTTTTTCACATAATTAATTGCAATTTAATTGTATGCAAATTCTGAATTCATTCTTTGACGCTATGAGGAAAAGAGTAGGAAAGGACAAAGAGGAAGCTTGGTGGAATTAACGATAAAAATATGTAGTAAACATATGAAATTCCTTAAAAGTAAAATATCAACTATTAAACGGTAGTATAATTTAACAAATTAATAAGGATAAGTGATAATTCAATTTCAGAGGATAGTGATTTTCTTTTGGTGAGCAGTTTTCACGTTGCTTATGGCTGAATGTCGTCTGTAAGTGCAGGATCATTGTCATTCTCTCTTTTAAGGAGCAGATCTGACAAGTTATCCTGTTTTTCAATTGCAATAATTACAAATCACAATTTGTTGAGAAGTAAATATTGAGCTTGAATTGTGAGAAGATATATTGACAGAATCGAACTTGAACCCAGAATCTCCCAATTAATACGTTTATTAATTAAAAAGCGTTTCAACGACAAAGTCGCCATCTTAGGTGATGACTAGCTATAATAAGTGAAACCCCTTCATCTTTAGTGTGTCATTGTAAACATTTAGACATCACACAATTCGACTTAGAGGAAACATATTTTGACATCCTATTTTATCGGTTCGTTCCAATACCTCAGGGAGTTGACGTCACATACGTGCTTCCTTACTTATTGCTTTACACATATCGATGTATCGTGCTTATATTGGTTTACGTTGTAGTCGATTTAGTTTGTATTAGCTTCGTTCAATTTTATCTAACATTTGATCTCTCTATTAATTTTTATAATATAACATACATTCGCAGTTGTAGGAAGTCTCTATAGCTTCCTACATTGATATATCTGGGTAGTAGTCCTTAATTAACTATGTCTAAACATATTTATAAATTGTGATACAGTTAAGACCGAACGTAAAACATTACGATTAGGTGTTAACCACTTGTTAGAACCCACCCAAACTGTTTGGGTTTAATTTTTAATTTGTAAGTAAAAATCGTTAATAGAAAGTTTTTAACCCACCATAAATGTCTCATACTATATATTTCGGACTTCCTAAACTAAAGAGATCATGAAAAAGCAGGTGGGATGCAGTTCAGAAACTTCGGAGTTATGATTTACTTTTTCAGTAAGTTCAAATCGACAAATTTTAAAGATTCAAATAATTTGCTTTTGTCCCTATCAAAATATCTCGACTCGATGTGGTTTAACTAAAAATTGCCTTTCTGATAGGACTGACTTAGAATCAGCTACCAGTTCAGAGACATTCCTGGGTTTTTTCGTAGTAGCCTTCACCCGACAGTAACGGATTCGCTAGCGGATTTCAAACTCTGAGTAAGTGCTCCAAAGTGGGAGTATAATAGATGTATATATATAAATAAGCGATTATATCCACTCATGCGATTCAAAATGGTCGCTGTTTGAAAATTTCAAACTTAAACTTCTCAAAAACGGTACATTTTAACCAAAAATGTCAAGATAACTTTTTTCTAGCCGTATTGATTCCCTATCGGATGTGTTCGGATTGATTGTTTACTGTGTTCGTATAGGATGCCGGGTTGAACAAACTAGTTTATTACACATAGATCAGGATAATAGTTAATTCATGTGTAAAATAGTAAAAACAACATTATTGCATGTACATATGCTGTTATTATCTTTAACTTAACTATTATCCTTTATTCGATTGTGTTCACAGTTACACCATACAATAAGGAATTGAAAGGTCAACAAAAAAGGTATCTTGACATTTTTTGTTAAAATGTACGGTTTTTGAGAAATTTAAGTTTAAAATTTTAAAACAGCCGCCATGATTGACGCATGATTGGATATAATCGCTTATTTTTCTTAAGATAGATCAATTTTAGGTTACACTTCTTGCTAAGTTTGAATTCAAAAGGTCAAACCTTTCTCTAGGTATAATTTTTTTTGTGAAAACAAACAAAATGGCGGATATCCGTAAAACGAAGCTTTTCCGGATCTATGTTCATGTGAAAAAATTTTCTTATTTTTAACTGATAATCAGTTCCTGAAGTATTCCTCCTGAAACACCCTGTACCATGGCCCCCACAATGGTGGGGCTGGTGCAACTCTGGTCACAGGGCCCGGGGCCTAGACCTGTTTTAAGATTATTTTACAGCGGATCATAGATACAAATTCAAATATGTAATTATTACAAAGTCAAAGTTTAGAAAAATAATATTAATTCTAGATTCTAAGATAGTTGTTTGCATATTAGTATACAACAGCCTGTTCAGGCCCCACACACTAATTCTACCTTCCCCTACGTCCAGGCGCCTACACTTCCCCATCCAGTCCAGCTTTGTTTCTCCGCTTTGTTCTAAAAATAAACACTTCGCATGAGTTCGTCAGTTGAGTCAGTTCATCTGTTGCATACTACCTTTCAGACTTTGCTGATCCAGAAGCCCTATTTGAAGAAACTCTTCATATGAAGAACATATTTGTAACAGTGTTACAGTTACAGTCAGAAAAGGACCCGTTGAAGCTTCTAAACTCAATTTATGAGAAAACCCTCCAGCCCATTTTCTTGAATCTATGCACAGCTATAAGACTTTTCTGTACAATCCCAGTGACAGTTTCAACGGCTGAGAGGTCTTTTAGTAGGGTGTCGAATTCACTGAAAACTGGGTAACGAAGCACAACTGACCAACCTCGTGTGAACCATCTAGCAATGTTGGCAATTGAGAATGAATTGGCCGAAACTGTTGACTTTTCAGACGTTATTAATGATTTTAGTGAAAAGAAAGCTAGGAAAGCTATGATTAAATAGACTATCAAACATAAAAGTAAGCTTTTTGTAATCAGAGTATTAAACACTTCAAAAACATTTTAATTGTTTAGCTCCTAACTTTGTCATAATCTTATTATTTTGTCAACTTTATTTTTAATCTTGATCAGTAAGGGAAATCAATCTCAAAATGGAAATGTACTTTCAGTAAAATAAAAGTGAATGATTTACTTTAATTTATGTTTGCAATAATTTTGTCAATAAAGTTTGGTTTTTAGATTGAACTGATAGCCTTAATTATTCCTTATTATCAATTATTATCAGTTTAAATACAATTTGGAAAGGGTTTTTAAACATAGCATAGCACGCGATCATATGGGGGGGGGGGGCCCGAGCCTGATCCTGGTTACAGGGCCCGCAATCGATTGTGGGGGCCATGAACTGTACATAGGTAACAGTGAAGTATGTGTCTTTCTAATAGAACTGCTGGTCACCCGCCTCTACAAAATGCCTCTACACTAATACCCAAACACATAAATACTGGGTGGGGAACAACTAACTCATGGATTTCCAACACTACTTATATAATAATTAATTCAGTAAAGGATACGATTGGTGATCCTTTTGATACCTATTTCTGGAAATAACCGTGTCAATTTTCTTGCGGATTTAAATGAAAACAATGTCGTTATTATCCACAAATTATAAAGTGTCATTTGTATTTCATCATTATATTTATATGGGTATTTTTATGGGATTTCAGTTTTAGGTTACAAACCTACTGATAACTAATTTTGGATATCTAATTTGCCGATTGTCGTGCTGTTTGTTTTAAACAGAAGAAATTATAGTCATTATTATAAACAAAATATGAAATATTATTTTCATTCTATCTTTATACTTATAATGACATTTTTATGGGTTTTTTGTTGTTAGGTTACAACACTATTGATAGCTGCTTCTTGATGTCTACGTTTTTTCCTTGGTTTGCTTTATATGAAATGAAATGTTTTAAATT
Source organism: Philaenus spumarius (assembly GCA_018207615.1). Taxonomy (NCBI): domain Eukaryota; kingdom Metazoa; phylum Arthropoda; class Insecta; order Hemiptera; family Aphrophoridae; genus Philaenus; species Philaenus spumarius. The sequence continues at coordinate 20,148 of JAGFPH010001333.1, read as the reverse complement.
TTACTAAAAAAATTATGAAATGTGGGACTAATTTTTATTTCATGGTTAAATTTACAAGGGATTATTATATATTTTTGGGGTTTTTTGGTTTTACGATACAACCATATTGGTTCCTATTTCAGGACATTAGATTTGCCGCGGGTTTGTTTTATTAACTCAGCTGACACAGCCGACCTTTGCCTAGTATTTACTAATCTAACATTACGTGACACCAAAAACAATGTCGTTTTGTGTATTGAATGGCTTTGAATTAGTGAGGTTGTGGCAGGTTTATTTATCTTCACAAAATAAATTCCTTAACTTTAAGGCTAAAACTTAGTATAAAACAATATTATAGTTGTGACAATCTAAACAAGACATTTTGTTGAAAAGTTTGTAAAAAACGGTTTGAAGAAATTTTTATTTAAAAGTTTTATAGAAGTGTTTAAAATTTTTTAAAGGTATCTACAAAATGTTTCATAATTGTGTTAAAACGAGTATTTGAATTTTATTAAAAAAACTGTATGTGAAAGTGCACTGATTTGTTTTCGATGTTTTATAATTGCGAGTAAAATATGATTCTTCCAATAAGGAGATAATTGAAAGAGTGAAGGTATAATATGTAATCAGGCGGTATTGTCACATTTCTCCCTAAGGACTTGATATTGAGTTATGGTGCTACAGGTATTCCAAGAGGCGGCTAATTTGTCCCAAGATTGATGGCGTAAGTTGTTCTTTGTGATGACAAATACAATGACAAATTGATACATCTTGGTTTACAAATTTGATTTAATTCAATGGTAATTTGATTAACGATGTTGTTACTATACTTTCTTCTACTTTTACATAAACTTGGTTTTCTGAACAGAATAAACCTCTTCCGATTTGAATATCGTATTCGTCTATGTTGGTCTGATTTTTAGAAGAAGGCAGAAAATAGAAATTGTTCATATCACTCATGGTTTCTTACTTTTTTTGTAGGCTCTTATTTAGAACAGTTGGCACAGCTTGTGACCTAAAAAATCAGGTGTTAAATAAATTGGCGATGTTATTCAAACTGTAATAACCCGCTTACGTTAGACATAAGAAGCCTAAAAATGGATCATGCTTAACTAGAGAACTACATAAAGCAAAATGGCACAAGCCTAGTTTATGCATTGCTCATTATTTACTTTTAAGATTCATGCTTTCTATTCTTTAAGTATTTAATTTTAGTTATTGCAATATTTAGTTATGCAGTGACATCAATAAACAAATAAAATATCATTTATTGATTACACAAATTTAAAAAAACTTTTAAATTTACTCTGATTGCTTCACCACCAAATATTTGTGAAGTATATTATTTAAGGTTAGGTACGTCCTTACTGATACCTTTAATTATTTTCAAAAATTACCACACACCGTAATATTATTCTCAATTGAGTTATATAAATATATACATACCTGTTTTCCGTTTTGAAACTTATAATGCAGTTCGTAGCTATGCGTTTTGGAATCACGCTTCCATCTTCAGGCTATGTTGTTTATTCACTCATACGTGAGTGCGTCAAAAATAAATAAATAATACAATCACAACACTAACTATAAATATAACTATATAGTTAAACAAACATATAAAAATACAAACATTTTTATAAAACTGTTTTTAAAAACGGTTGGCATTCAGCCGCGATGTGTCAGTACTGCTCACACTTGCTGAAAAATGTTATTTAATATGATTTCTTTGTTCATAACAAAAACATACATTTAAAAACAACATTTTTAAAAGAATTAAAGTCGTGGTTATTATCTCTCGATGTTAGCATTTTATTTAGAGTGACTGTGACATAATAAAAAGACTTTTACTGTTTTTGTTATATTATCAACAAATAATGGTTATAATTGGGTAATCCTTTTGTCTTTTGTAGTTTTGATTAAATGTTAGGAACTATTCCGTGTATTATATAACCTTCATTTCAACGTACAATTATGTAATATAGCCTACTTAGGTATGAATCTCATTTCATAAAACATTTTAGCAGCAACATTTTTGGAATAGTGGAACCACACAATCCCCCCCCCCCCAACAATATTTTACCTCCGTCTCCCTTTTCGTTATTGATTTGTAAAAAGTCAAATCAATATTCCTTACAAATACGATGTATAACTTGCTACGTTGATATTGAGAAAGATTACTGCATACATAACGGAAATACACATAGTTACTGTAAGTGTGATAATATAGAGCACTGTCTAAACACATTACACTAACAAATGTCTTGCGCTCAATGTAATTACACGTCTCAGGATATTTAACATGCTCTCTGGTGGGAAATGTAAACACTAGAGATGCCACAATTACTGTCTAATGAGGGTCTGTTTGCTTCTAATCTTAGGTTTGATAATACAAGATAATGGACGATGCATTATTGTATTCTCCCACGAAACAAAATAAAACTAAAACTTTGTAAATATAACCGTTGTCTTTAGATACCTACTACAATTAAACAACATTATATAAAATTTTTTTTAGTTATTTGATTCCTGCTAAATTTATAGATACATAAATCTGTTGGGTTAAATAATACACTATTTATACAAATTAAAACAATTGAAATTATTAACGGTATTTTTACATAACTTGGAAGAGTTATGTGTGTGTTCAAGTACGAGTATATTGCTTTATGCGGCACTCCAAGGAGAATGAACGTTTAGAATACCTGAACTGTTCCAGAATGGAACGGTTCAAACACTACAGAATGCTGAAGCTGTCTTCTTGTTCACGTTATTCCGTTCTTTGGAGGACCTGCCCCTGACCTATTTCTGACTTTAATAACTCCGGTTATCATTTCTTGACTATCTATTTCTGTTGCAACGTAGTCTTAAAGAAGCCCATCTCTTTCTTTCGGATTTTGCCGCTTTTTGATTGGCCGGCCTACTTGTCTCTTATACTCATTGTAATTCTTCTATGTAATCTTGTTCCTTTCCATTGCGAAAGATCTACAGGGATGTTACTCTCGGTGATAAGAGTGGAGGTATATAACACTGAGCAGTTGGCTTACGTCCTTTGAATTGCTTTTATTCAGTATCCTCAACTTGTGAATACGTCTATCTTCTCACGTATCCTATCTTCTAGTTTACCCCAACCAGAATTGGCTTCACAACCGATTCCGCGAAAACTAGATTCACAAATTACATTTAACTTAAAAAGTTAAAACTCATAAAGTACTGCGTCCCACTTATCTTATCATTTTACCAACTTGTGCATCCAAAATATATATAAAAAAATGTCACCTCCCTTAAATAAGGTCTTGTTTCATAAAAAAAATATAAAAAGTTATAATTGCGATGAAAATTTTTACAAAGTTTGTATATAGGCTAAGACACAAGTAATTACAACAAATATTCAAATCGAGTTTGTATTTTCAGGCTAAATGAAAACTTATCTACGTGCGAGAAATGTGTACATAATTAGTTAAATTAACATTTTTATTTGAATCTATTTATGTACGATCCTTTGTTTTGTAAAGATGAAAGTAATCCCTGTGACGAATACATTATTATCGTTTAGTATTGTTTTGGTGCGATCCTGAATTTTCCGTAGGCCCTTTGCAAAGTACCTTTATATTAGTGTGTTTTAAAGATATTGTATTTCAAGTTTTAGGGTTTGTATTCTTTTCACATTGCATTATTTGTCACCAGGTTGGCGAAAGTTGGTAAATACAGGGTCACCGAAAAAGAATACCTGTATTTGAGAAATTTACTACTTCGGGTAGGATGAACATATTGAGGCGGTATGGTGTCGAAATAAAGATGAATGTTTGGAGTTTTTTTACCTACCTTAATAAGTTTTGATATATAGCACGGCAGACTTCGAAACGATAATCGATTTCTCGCCTTGTAGACATGCTGGAGCATGTCTGGAGTGTCAGTGGAGATGGCAGCAACTATCCTTTCTCTGAGATGCACTATATCACGCATTTTTTCAGTATACACGAAGTTTTTGATGTATCTCCAGAAAAAAGTCCATTGTTGTGAGATCTGGGTGACCAGGAAATAGGGCCATCTCTACCAACCCAACCGTTTGGAAACCGGTCGCTTGGTTTAATTTCTTGCCTACGTTGAATTTTGTAGGCGTACAGTCTTAATTTTGAGTGGAGAACATTTTGGATGTTAGTCTTAGGTATTCCTATTTCCAAACTTCGGCGAGCAATAGATTTTGTAGGACTTCTAACACAAGACAATCGAACATGCTCGACATTTTCATCCGACGTTCTTGGCCGACCTGGTGATTTTTTTTAAATACTTCCTGTGTTTTAAAATTGATTACACCAACGATAAATGGCTTTATGGTCACGTTCATCGTGACAACAATAAGTTTGAGTAAATTATACGTTGAACACGTACAAGTGATTTTAGCTCCGCGGACCAAACCACACACTGAGCTTTCTACTGCGCGGTCAACATCGTACTGGCTAGACAATTTTGAGAGACCATATTCGCCCCAATATGTTCATGCTACTCGAAGTAGTTAATTTCTCAAATATGGGTATTTTTTTTCGATGACCCTGTATACATACGATTTAAAACAATTTAAACAAAAAGAAATAATGGAAATTAAACACAATTCACTGCACCGACTCTTTAGATATTCAAAGATTGACTCATAAGATTGACTGACAAGTATCGGACTATATGAATAGTTTTTATAATATATAGTAAAGTAATAAAATAAAATATTACCTTTTTTCATACTACCTCATGTGGCTTCTTCTTCGTCTTATTAATTAGACGCTTTTCGAGGTCGAAACCAAATCTTCAGTATTTCACTCAGTACAGTTCGTCAAACATTAAATAAACACTTAAATAAAACAAAAAACATTACACACACACACACACACACACACACACACACACACACACACACACA
>JAGFPH010001332.1:267298-279112 GCA_018207615.1 Philaenus spumarius | reverse complement strand
TTTGTTGAAAAATGCCTTCCCTACACGGTGGTATTTTTCTCTATCTTCATCCCAGCTTGAAATACTAAGGATAATCGGAAAAAAATTATAATCGATTTTTTTTCGACTTTGGGAAATCGATAGACTGGTAAACTTTTTTTATGTTAATCTACATACTTTAAGGTACTTATAAAAAAAAAAATCAGCCGTATTGCAAATTACTGGTAGTTGTAACCTATACCGACTGGGCTAAGGGATGTATACATAATTACAGTAACAAAAACATCAATCCATCATAATACATAATTACTAATTGTTCATCATTCAGAAAACACACTAGATTCAAAATGCAAGTTGGGAGTAAAGAATGTTTGTGTAAAATCGTAGCTAGTGTCGAAAGTGCCGAACAAGAGTCTCCTGAGGGTATCAATTGACGATGCGTCTTTTGGGAGAAGGCTCGACGATTAGACAGCGTGTGTGGTTCCCCTCCGTTAAATAATCGTGGAATAAAGAGCCAGTAGGATTTGTTGTGTACTCGATTAGCGCCGAAATAAAGAAAGTAATTAGAAGAAAGAGTTACTTTCCCACGGACCTTCGCGCCATCTTTTCAGCTCGGAGCCCATCCTGACAGATGCGGAGTTGAAGAGGACCAAGGACAAGCGGAGACCTAGCTTTACAATTTGTGATCCCACTTTTGACTGTAACCAATTAATTGCAACGCTACATCTCCCGAAGCAGATAAATTTCCTTTTTAACGTTTTGAATGTGTCGATCGATTTTGGGAGAACCAGGTTCTATATAAAGTCTTGTAAACAAAATAAATGTGCAGAATATTCTTCTATATTAATACATGTTTTAGCTAAAACCCTATAAAAGTTACTTTCTGGTACAAAAATGTCATAAAAATTATTACTTCCTACCACAAACGTGCTTCCGGTTGTAGGATTTTTTGGCTAAAGAACTCGTCCGAGACACATAAAGAACCAACGTGCCTATATCATTTTGACCAATTTGGAAGTAAAGTGCGGCCATTAGAGTGCGAACACATATATATTTTTACTTTCTCCCCCTATACCATAGTATATGGAGAAAGTATTGTATTCTTCAAAATTTTCGAGTTTGAGTTTTTGGTGGAAATATCCGTTTTGGGTCCCCCTGAACCTAAAAAGTGGTTTTCGGAGTGATGTCTGTGTGTGTCTGTATGTGTGTCTGTGTGGATGTTATCAGACCTAGAGCCTAAACCAGTTGTCCGATTTTGATGAAATTTGGTATGGAGGTACTAATCTACGGTATCTCCAGGCGTTTTTTTTTATTTTTGTGAATTTTTTATTTTTAAGGGTAATTTTCCCATAAAAACCCTTAAAATAACGCAAAAATCAACTTTTCTCAAAAACGGCTCTTACGATTTTGATTAAAACTTTATAGTTTATTAGGGACCTAAAGTAATATAAACTGTAAAATTTTAATCAAAATCGTTATAGCAGTTTTTGAGAAAAGTTGGTTTTTCCGTTATTTTATGGATTTTTATGGGAAAACAACTTTAATAGAAAATCACCTCTCCTACCCCACCCTACAAGTCACCGTGAATCTATTTAATAATTTAAATATGTTTGTGAGAAAGTATGTGCCAGTTCCTGGTACCGTTTATTTTACATACAAATTTTTAAGACACCCCAAAACGTGTTCTTGGGACCATGATCGTTGCTCATTGACTACTCCCGACCATAAGAGTCACTGCGATAGTTCATCTTTCCTATGGAAATTCGCTCTACAAATTTATTATTTGACTTTCCAAAATATTGTAAGTTAAAGCGATAAACAAATGTCCACCTATTTCGACTTTTTTTCTTTGTAAATGTTTTTAAATTCAATAAAACAACAATTTCTAATAAATAATTTGTAATTTGACTTCTCAGTTGAAAGATATACAAGTTTTAACAACGTATCCAGCATATGTAATCGTCCAAGTAATGTATCTAGTGGTACTGAACCAATTTCTGAAAGTAAGTCCTTCCAACGGACGCGTTAATAGATAAGTTTTAGAAACATCTACTTATATAAAGCTAGACGGGTTCACTGATTCACTGACATAAACTATGAGGCACTTCCCGTAATCGTACTCCCTTCAACCTTACACTTGAATTAAAGCTCTCGACGAGCAACGTTTGGGAAAATTGACGGAATTTAACGTTTTTTAATTTTGGAAGCAACTTTTGGGAGGAAAAGATTTTTTAGATTTTTTAAAATTTTGCATTTTTTCACTTTGAGCGCGTTTTGTAAGAAAACTGTAAGAAATAGCAAAAAATGTTAAATACAAAAGTTGTAGAAAATTTAATTTCAAACTAACTATTTTCCGACATATTATTCAAGATCCAATCATCCGTTTAGCCACTATTCATCCGAGAAGGGAGGCTCCGCCCAACGTCTTTAAAGCTAGACGGGTTCACTGATTCACTGACATAAATTATGAGGCACTTCCCGTAATCGTACTCCCTTCAACCTTACAAATGAATTAAAGCTCTCGACGAGAAACTTTCAGAAAAATTGCTAAAAGTTAACATTTTTAATTTTGAAAGCACTTTTTGGGAGGTAAAGATTTTTTTTTAAATTTCAAATTTCCACTTTGATCGCGTTTTGTAAGAAAACGATAAGATATAGAAACAATTTTAAATACAAAAGGTGTAGAAAATTTAATTTCAAAGAAACGATTTTCCATCAGATTTAAGATCCAATCATCAGTTTAGCCGCTATTCACCCGAGAAGGATCCCCGGCACACACTCCTTCAAATTTCCAATGTTAATCTCATGGTGATAATGTTTAATAAGTTTGAGTCAGGTGCCAAATAAAACAGCTGATTTATGCTCGGTCACCTATGTACAAACTAGCCAAAGATTAACGAGATTTTTAGCGAATTTTCCAACTGCGAGAGAAGCGAAGCAGCCATCTGAGGCCGAAGGCCGAGGCGGGGTTGGGACGCGAAGCGTCCAGGGGCGGAGCCCCTAGTATTGTACTAAGCACATAATTATAATTTAATCTCCTGACAATATGTATTATCAAGGGAGAACCCCTACCCCACCCCCACAACTCTCTTGATACATAGTGGGTATTTCAATCTGAATACGGCCGCGTTAGTGGATAATATATAAGTTATTTAGCCAATGGGTATTAAATGAAAGCGAAGCGAAGTAAAGTACAAGCGAACTATATCATTCATACTGCCCTTTTCATTCATTATTTAAAACAAAATAATGTATAAAAATTAATATTACTTAATTATTTACAAATATCTAATTATGAAATAAAAGTATATAATAACTTTCCATCAATGTTTTAAAACCAACAGGTTGGTAATTGGTTCGCAAATTGCCTGTCAATCTCACATCAAGTAAATCAAGCTGGGATATATCTGTCAATAATTAATTGCAATGTATATCCAGGTGGTCTGGTTAATCTGTTTAAGCGGTACCAATCATATTATAACCCTGAAAATGTCATAATCTACTCATGCGCACAAGACATTATTGTCCTTTAAAAAAAATCTATCTACATTTACGGGGTGGATAAGTTTATAATGTTTAAAGGCTGTCATTATGAAAATGTACAAGACATTGTTCTGCTTTTTAATACCCTAGTAAAAGTTTACATAAAAAAGTAAATGTGTCAGGAACGAAGTTCATCACGCCTCTTCTTCTATTCGTTTATCATAATTAACGGCAACATACACACACAATTCTAATCTTTCAATTGCCGTTTATTATTAGATTGTTTTTTATACAAATATTTACTGTTTTCGTACGTTTAATGTTGTTATAATAAAGGTGTATAATTAATTATAACACCAAAGCTAAGATGGTAAACACAGTTAAATGTCCATTCATTGTTAAATACATTCAATAAACATAAAATGTTAGTTCATCAATCTAAGCCTAACCTAAAATTATTGTTTGTATGTGTGATTTATTTTACCTTTCTCAACGGCAACACCACATACAATAATTTTAGGCTAGTCCTAGACTTAAAATTACTTTCTAGGCCTAACCTAAAATTAGTATGTATGTTGCTGTTAAGGCAGGTAAAATAAATTAAATATACACTCAATAATTTTTAGTTAGGCCTAGACTGATGAATTTTATGTTTGTTGAATGTATTTCAGCGCTTAACGATAATATCTGAACTAAGCCGGACGGAACCGATCGTCTCTTAATTTGAACTAGGGGCTCTGCCCCTGGACGCTTCGCTCGCAGTTGGAAAATTCACTAAAGAATCTCGTTAATCTTTGGCTCGTTTGTACATAGGTTTGTAAAATTATGAAACCAGGCTTAAATATATTAATAGTAATTACAAGATTAATTATAACCTCAAATACATGCTTTAGAAACGTGAGAGGCTTTCATTGCGATTTTAGTCCTAGTTCTACTATCTTCTGTCAACTAAAGTTTTGAAACCAGACCTAAATATAGTAAACATTATTGTAGGATTAACATAACCTCAATACTATGTTTCAGAAATGAGCCAGGCCTATATTACAAAATTTACTATTCGAATTTATCCATCTTTGCCAAGTTTACCTTCTTTTTTTGACAAAATAAATTGTTAAATCAGGCCCAATTTATTCTAATTCAAACGTGTTAAAACAATATAAATTAGCTTGTTTTTTAACAGTAATTAAAAACTATTCAATGAACAGCTGATGAAACATTATAAAGTGGCTTGTTTATAAACAGCTGTTTTGATTGCTTTATTTACTATTTCCTTGTTATTTTGTAACCAACATGGCAACCCATAAGACCCAATGTTAAAATTTTTTAACTTTTAAATTAGATTTTATCAAAAAAATGCGTTTTTACACGAAATACAACTATATGGGTGTACTTAAAAATCAAAACTACACCTAAAAACAAAATTTCTTTGAATTCGTTAGAGCCGTTTTCGAGATCCGCGTCAGATACAAAGATACAAAGATCCAAGAATTGCTCATTTAAAGTAATTTAGAATTAATGAACCAAAACACGTGTTTCTTGAATTTATTTACATTCATTGTCATAGCAACGAATTTGATAGTACTTTATACTTGTCATTGCCATTGCAAATAATTAATAACACTTTTTTCGTTAAGAATTACATTTTTTATTTTTCAACTAGCATCGCAAACCCTCGTTAAGGAACTTCGTTCCAAAAACAAAATGGCGGGTAGAGAATTCCGGGACTCCATGTAGAGCAGTTTCAACAGCTGTCATGAAATACAACGATTCAAATTGCATTTCCATCAAATGCAATACATTTTTAATGAAATTACCCCCAACAAGCTCTGCCCGAGCTAAACAATTCATGAAATAACAAAACCCATCACCATTAGCCTAACAACATGTAATTATTACTAATTAACAACAAATAATTTAACACCAGCGATGTCGGGCAGAGTGGTTCTTATTGGCTATTAATTTACCTTGTTTAATAAACATTTGTCAAATTACATTCGCTAAATGGAACGAGTAATCAGCTGATTGATAACACGTGTTTGCTGAACGGAAACCTATACAGGGTGTTTAGAAATTAGTGTCCCAAATAAACCGGATTATTCAATTCTAGGGGGGAAACGCCAACCCTGTTGGAACCTTCTATACACATAATCATGTTATGTTTTCTTTATAATAAAGGTGTAGGGTTAATAATAACCCCAAAGCTAAGGTGGTAAACAATGTTAAATGTCCAAATCAAATTATTTCCTATAGTTTATAACAGCAGTTATAATAAAGGTTAAAAGAACCGGCAAGGCTCAGGTCTAAACTTTAATAAAACCCTAACCTAAAAGTTAGAAATACAAATAACTGCTTCAAAGTGTGAAATCAGCTTTTAATGAAAATATTTGAGCAAACCGCTGTTTAATCTGTTATTTTATTCAGTTGGTTGCTGTGGTAATTCATCAGTCTAGGCCTGACTAACGAATTTTGCCCGACTAAATTTACAAATATTGAAATAAAAAATGTTTCTTGCAAGATAAATTATAGCCTATGTTATGTTACTCAGGGATAGTGAAGCTTTCTATTAGTAAATCTATTTTTTTCAATCGGTTCAGTAGTTCCAGAGATTATCGCCTACATACAAACAAATTTTACCTCTATATTAGTATAGATGTGAATATAAGAAAACAAGTTTCAATAAAAATAATTTAAGGAAATACTTAGTTTTAGAATTAAAGTTATTCTTCTTTTTAGTTTAAAAAAATACTAAATATCTTTGGACATAGACAAGATATTGATTTCAAATTTGGTGCACATTTTTTATCTGTAACGGAACCTTATACCCTTCTATAAAAAAGCAGAACGTTCTTTAGTATATTTTTTAAATGGTGGCAATTTCAAGTTTGTAATGTCAAATATATTTAAAACTGCTAATAACTACCAAACATTTGTGTTTCCAGCCTATAACTCGGTTATCTTTTGAGCTACGTGGACATTAGCTCATTGGACATACATTATAAAATTGTATTATTTTAGCTCCCAAAACATGGTAAGTTAAAACGAAAACCAATGTCCACCCATTTCGAGTTGTGTTTCTTTGAATAGGTATGAAGTTTCATTCTTTTACTGCTAATCTCGAAACCATATTACTTTTGGTCAAAAAACCTGCTCCGGTTATTGGATTTATTTGGCTAACGAACGTAGAAGTCCGAGCGACTTAAAAAAAGTACCGTGTGTACAAAATTTGGACTAAATCAAACGTATAACGAGGCAAACTGTATTTGGTCGAACCACTCAAAATCAATTTTTAAAAAAATCAAAATGTCTGTAACTAAAAAAATTTTAATATTAAAAAATATCGTTGTGTGGTATATCTTTTGAAAGCTTATTTAATTCTGAATCCAAAAAGAAGCATAATTAATATATATATTTTTTAAATAGTACAGCAAAATGAGGCAAAATCTGAAAACACGATTTCGTTGTTTTTGACCGCCATTTTGAATCGGTTAAAAATATGGATGTGCAAATTTCACCGTTGGTTTTCTCTTGAATTTCTACATCGAAATGATGTATCACATGACCACCTTCCCATTTAAAAAAACGAAGTTCATTTCAAGATGGCGGTCAAAAATTTCAAACTCACCATAAAGTGGTTCTTTTATGGTTGTGAATAACTGCTTTTATTCGTATCTCATAAGACTCGTACATTTTGAAATATTAAGCTGTTTCTAGACTTTTGCCTCACTCTGTAACAAGGGTGCTGAAAAGTCCGGAGATGTAACTATTTAGTGAGTGAGTAGAGAAAGGCCAAAATCATAAAATGTTTATAAGGAAACTTTGCTCTCATGTTCAAAATTGAAAATTTTGTGGGTTGCTATTTTTTTTAAATTCCCGCTAAGAAAATTAAAAATTTTCTAAAATCGGGAAGTTATTGGTTTCACCCCGTTTTTCGAAAATCGAGTATTCATCAGATCTCGACGTTTTGAGGTCCTAGGAATCTTCCCTGACCACTCCCGAGAGGGTGTCACCCTGTCTGTATGTATATGTGTGTGTAAGTAAGTATGTGACCCGCTTATAACTTTTGAACGGCTTAACCGATTGGATCCTACCAAACGGCGTTCTAAAGAGTTCCATCAAACTTAGATTTCCTGCAAATTTCAACTAATTCGGACCGGTAGTTCTGAGAAATTTCGAAAAAACTAAGAAATAAAATTTTTTCAAATCAGTTTTTTTTTTGAATAACTTTTAAACGGCTTTACCGATCAATTTCAAAATCTAATCAGCTTTTAACCTTGAAAAGCGACGTCGATCGCTACCAGTCCGGTAAAAATCGGTTAATTCGTTCGTGAGATATCGTGAACGTAAGAAAATAAAAAAAAAGTGTTTTTTCTCAATTTCTCCGAAATTTTTCATCAGAAAAATTTTTGATGTCGATTCTTTCAATGGACTCGAAAAACTTCATCGATTGCCGCAAATCGCATAAAAATCGGTTTATTCATTCGCGAGATATCGTGAACAAAAGCAATAAAAAAGTGTTTTTCCTCAATTTCTCCGAAACTTTTCATCTGAAAATTTTTTGTTGTTGATTCTTTCAATGGACTTAAAACACTGCATCGATTGCCGCAAATCGCATAAAAATCGGTTGATTCATTCAAAAGTTATGGCAGTTCGAAATTTCCAAAAATAGTGTTTGTTGTAATTAAACTTAGCGGGAAGTTACATGCATGGCCTTTAGGGTCAACCGTTTTCCAAATCTTTTTTTTAAATGTAGTGACCCCTTATTTAAAGACATTGATTAAAGAAAACAAACAAACTAAACTTTATCTTAACTATACTGAAAGTGGTGGTCTTTTTTATCAACGCTTTTAAAATTAATGGTCACACGATAGGGGTCTATAGTAAACAAATTTGAGAACTTCTGAAAATGTCAGTTTTGAATACGAGGGCACCAGCCACGATGGCCGTGGTTGTTAAAGCGTCAAAGCTTTATCAATCGGCATGGCAACCATCAATGGAAAAGTTCCGGGTTCAATTCCCATTGCCCACAATAATTTTCTAAATGGTTTCTTAACAGACATCATTGGCTGCGGTTCGGATTCCACGTAAAACTGTAGGTCCCGTCTTCATTAGCCTTAAGTGCAAAATAGCAGGACGTTAAACCAAAAAAAAAATTGAATATGTGGCCAAAGTTGCTCCATACATAAAAAGTACAATTTTATGCCTTATAAACGTTTTATTGATTTGGCTTTTCTCTACCCACTCACTAAACATATACAGGGGTGTCGCCGGACTTTTCAGCACCTCTGTATATAATTACACCCTAAAATGGTTTCTGGGGACCATAAACGGTGCTCATTGATCACTCTTGACCTTAGGTATCACAATAAAATTCACCGCAATAGCTCATATCTTCTATGAAAATTCGCTAAAAATGTTGGACCATCGCTTTTTTACATAAAAATTATTACTAATATGAAATATAGGTTTGAGAATTCGTTATCAACATGTGAGAGGTTGACGAGAACGTTAAACCACAACCCCACTCTAACAAAGGGTTCAAGGCCAACTGACAGCAAACAAGGTCAAACCTTTTATAATTACTTCATCCCCCCATACTGTAAACCGTGCAAGCCAATTTCAATTCTGAACAGATGATAAACGACTCTCAATAAGGGTGTTATTTGAATAATGAGTATTGTAGAACAGTAATGATTGATTTCAAATACTGAAAACATCAATTATCATCATTCGTTAACAAGATTGTATCATACAATTCATTAATTATTCATCCAATATCAGGATTGCTCTTTGCTTTTTAATGTGATTACACGATTCACACAAGATACATTATACCTTCGAACGTGATGGACAGAATCAGTAATCTATACTAATATTATAAAGAGGTAAAATTTGTTTGTTTGTTTGTTTGTATGTAGGGGGTAATCTCTAGCACTACTGAACCGATTGAAAAAATAGTTTTACAAATAAAAAGCTACACTATCCCTGAATAACATAGGCTATAATTTATTTCGATAAAAACATTTTTTTATTTCAATATTTGTACATTTAGTTGGAAAAAATCTTAGGTTAGGCCTAGACTAATAAATTAACACATGTATTAACATTTATTACCATGGCTACCAATTGAATAAAGTAACAGTTAACAGCTGTTTGCTTTAGTATTTCCATTTACAGCTAATTTCAAACTTTGTATTTCTAGATTTTAGGTTAGGTTTTATTAAAGTGTAAATCTGAGCCTTAATGGTTCTTTTAATCTTTATTATAACTGCTGTTATAAAATATACGAAATAATTTGATGTGAACATTTAACATTATTTAACATTTTAACTTTGGGGTTATTATTCATCATACACCTTTATTATAAAGAAATCATAATATGATTGTGTTTATAGAAGGTTCAAACGGGGTTGGCGTGCGGAGCACGCAGGGGTGTCCCCTATTATAATATATACTTACAAAAGCCAAATACCATTGACTCATTGACTCATCACAGTTTCTCCAAAACCACGACGCCTACAAACATGAAATTTGGCACTAATACTCTTTATAGGCTCTAGACGCGCCCTAAGAAAGGGTTTCCGAAAATTCGAAATTTTAGGGTGGTTTTGGGGGGTCAAAGTTACTAAATCACGATTTCTCAAAACCTACCGAACGGATTGGAATGAAATTTGGTATGTAGCTTCCTCTAGGGCCGTGAGAGTTCACTAAAAAAGGGTTTTAAAAAATTGGAAATTTTAGGGTTGGTTTTGGCGGGTCAAAGTTACTAAATCACGATTTCTCAAAACCTACCGAACGGATTGGAATGAAATTTGGTATGTAGCTTCCCCTAGAGACATAGGTGCTCGCTAAGAAAGGGTTTTTTAAAAAAATCTAAATTTTACGGGAGGTTTGTGGGGGGGAGTCAAAGTTACTAAAAGTCCCCATGAGAAATACATAGTGTAATATATTTATTGATATAATACATGTTTTGTTAATATACATTTAACTTTGATTTGTCTATCAGTGCAAAGCCGGGTCGGGCCAGCTAGTATCGTATAAGTGTTCAGACTACTATAGCTACAGGGTGTTTCCGAATTGCATTCCGAAATTTCAGGCTTTTGGTTACTTGTTTTAAAAGTTATTTTCTATTGATGGGGTTATTCATATATTTACAATTTTTTGTTCGGACCCTTTTTCATCAAGAAAATAATGTCTCAAATTTCACCAGGTATTCTATGGGTGAAAATACAAATAGTATTCAATAAACAACGGTACAGAAATGCTTGGATTTCGAATTTTCCTCAATTTCGTTTTTATTTAACTCTTAATACTTTTGGAAATAGACAAGGTATTGCCCTCAAATTAGTGTACTGTACGTATTTGCTGCGTAACCTTTTATCCTTTTACAAAAACACCAAATCGTTCTTTAATATAATTTAAAAATGGCGGACGTTTAAAATTTGTAATGTCAAATACCTCTAAAATCGTAAATTTTTCCAAAAGATTTGTTAAAGAACTAAAAAGATTCAGCCAAGATCAGAAGATCACCCAGTTAGCCTATCTGCTAAAACATGAAAAACATAATTTATTTGTAGTTGTTGATAGGTTTGAGATTTCTAGTTCCCTTAACACCCGAGTTCAAACTCTACTTTACTATATTAACAACAAAGGTACAGATCAATAACAATGCATCAGTGGTTCAGTGGCAAAACTTATTTTAACATTAATTTATTTGTACGCCTTTACAATTATAGATAACACACAATTTCTCACATCAGCTACACTTATGCTACATACATCTCTTATACTAGGTATTGACCTTTATAAGACAGACTGGATTACGGTATTGGCGACTAGAGCGTGTTACTTTTATCTGAATAATCCCAAAACTCTGAATATTACGTGACTCTAACTATAGACTGAAATACTTTGGTTTGCTCACTTAGTTTGATGTCTTCACAGGTATCTCGATGGTCCAAATCTCGAGCTGAATTCCAAGTCCCGATTTCCTGGCCGCACTTTGCACGACGAACCGGCCCCCCTTTTTCCGGCCACACGCGATAATAACAGACTGGCCTAGCTACCGGCCCAACACCTTAACAGACTGGCCCAACTAGCAGCCCCTCACTGGTCACCCGACCAGTCCACTCTGGCCTATCGACCACAATCCTCTGGCCCCGATTCTAGATTCGGATTATACTTTATAACCCGTCTAGCTTCCTTGTTGTCATCTTAAAACAAACCAAAGCAAAGCGAGTTCCGTGTTCCGCGTTTAACGAACCCTCACGCGACCTCGCTACAATTTCCGTGTTTATACCGTACTTCCTTGTCCGTCTTACTGGTCAAAACCTTAACATTCAAAATACTATTTCT
>JAGFPH010001332.1:244528-258114 GCA_018207615.1 Philaenus spumarius | reverse complement strand
CAAAACAAATTTTGGCTTTTTGTTATACTTATAACTTTATAGTTACCTCAAAACATTACAAATAAAAAAAGAAGAATAATCAAATCGAAGTGTTACGACTTTTTTATTGGCCTGGCTAGTCACTAGCCAGTGGTGAGTCATTAGGTTACTTGCGCCCCTGATGAAACGTGGGCGTCATTGGAGGGTCGCCTAATCAGAGTCCATAAACCGTCTGATAGACTATAATATTGCTCCAAATTATTATTCAAAATGGAGACAAAATTTGCCCATTTTTTCAATTAAAACACCTTATAGTACTTATAATAGCCAAATCCCAAATTCATAGAAATTCAAAATGAGTTTTAATTTACAAACTTTTAAAATGGCTGATAAAAAATAACTTTGATATTTATAAATCGTTGTGATTGATAATACCTGTTAATGTTTGTATCGTAAAAACGAATCTGTAATTACTTTTTCCATAACTATCTTTGTAAGTTTCAATTTTGCAGTAAAGTTGGTTTTATGTGAACGAAAAAAGTATCAACAAATGTTTGCGTATTTTATTTCGAGAAAATCCACTCTGGAATGGCATTAGTTTGGATAAACTTACAATGGAAAATTCAATCGTGTTTTAGGATCGGATCCATAAACGAGCAAAGTGAGTTGCTATAAAGGACTATCCTATACTCTAATACGAGCAATGTCTGTTTGTTTGTTTGTTTGTTGGTTTGTTTGTGTGTTTGTACGAGCAATCTCGAGATCCAGCGGAAGGATTTTGCTGAAACTTTGGGATTAGAGGCTTTTGGGACTAAAAAATCGATTGGTGAAAACCACTACCTCAGGAAAACTCGTATTTTTCTGAAAAACTCATTTGAAAATTGAAAATTTTTAACATTGGGGTTATGTAATTTAAAATCAATAGGATACATATGACAAACATCAGCTGTTTCCTATAATATTTCCATCAGCTGTCTCCTATAAATTTTTTTTTTTTTTTTTGTCTTAAAGGTTATAATTGTTTTAAGCTTGAAATCAGCTGACCCGTGCTAATATTTCGCGAGTTATGAGTAGGCCTACAAAACAGTACTTACCTGATTTGTATTTACATACATTTTCCTATAAAAAAAACACAATTAACAAAAATACCGAGTAATGCTCGGTCGTCCAGGTACTGTGCTACTAATTCAATCATTGAAATCAAAATTTCGAATATTATAAAACTTGACATAATACACAGTTTATAGGTTAATGTTAATAAATACATGGCAATAACTTTCTTCAATATTATATATTTTTTTCTGAGAGCTGTTGCAGTTTCTGGGCCATAAGGCCGTGGTGTGATTCAGGGATGTGTACTTGTTTAGTATATAGGATGTTTGTTTTTGAACATTTCTTTTAGCTCGCCAGAAAATCTCTCAGAGAATAATTTTTTTAATTTATGACATTAAGATAAATTAATAGTTATTTTACATTGATAGAAAAATTCTTTGTATTACTTGATATATAAAAAAAAATATAATTTAGAACATCTTAGATATTTTATTTGTATAGTTTCCTAAAAACAACTATCCCTTTCCCTTTTAGTGCATCAAATCAATTGAGCTATAATGGAAATTTTGTTTTACGTTTAATACAATAAGTTATTACCACGATAAATTAATTTCAAGTAATATTTAAAGCGAAACAACTAATAAAAAAGTAACAGAAAGTTAGATTTAAAAATTTACCACGAGGACATGGTTTAAGTAAAGCACTACAGTAAAATGCAGTTGTAATTTCAGGCCTAGTTTTCTACCATGACGAATTTATTTGTTCTAAGACACTATAGGATGTAACCGTACAGTCCACGGAAACAATTAAAGATATTTTCTTAAAAATTGCAAACTTACAAGTAATATAGGCCTAATAAATATTATTGCAAGTGCTGGATTTATACCAAGAAGTATATTTTTGTTGTAAAACACAACACTTTCATTTGATAAACGGAAATAATTGTATGTATATTTAAAATTATATTAATAAAACATACTAAAAATACTTTACATTTTAATCTTAACATTAACTATAATAATTTTAGTATTTGTAATTTAATAGTATCCACATAATATTCTCCTAGTACTTATACTTTACAACAAGTAGAAGTAATTAAACCACAAATTAGTACTTATACTTGTTTAATGTATATCTAACCAAAATCAGACATCTTATACAAGTAATACCGTCTTTTTTTACCAATAAACCTTTAAATATACAACAAAATTAACCTCTTTCCAGTCCATTGTACTAGATTGCTTGCGCATGCGTTGTGTTTTCCCGCGCTAAAATTGACATGACCATAAATTCCCGCGCGGATTGGAAATTGTTTGATTTTAATACGGACTGGTAAATGTATTTTTTTTTAAATATATAAGATTATATTACTATATATTCTTACGGTTTTTTGTATCTCTCACGTTTTGAAAATTTGAAGTATCTGCTATTTTCCATTTTTTATATATAGTGGGGGTCTGGTGGACTGGATACTATACGGTCAGTTTACAGGACTGGATATAGCTGAAGTGACAGGAATATATATATATATATATATATATATATAGATCTTAAATAATAAAAGCACTATTGTCATAATAATAAAAGATCTAAAATTATGATTTTAGTAACTTTGATCCCAAAAAACCCCTCCTAAAATTTCGAAATTTTTCATACCCTTTCTTAGTGAGCACCTACGGCCCTAGAGGAAGGTACATACCAAATTTCATTCCAATCCGTTCGGTAGTTTTGAAGAAATCGTGATTTAATAACTTTGATCTCCCAAACCCCCCCTCAAATTTCGAATTTTTTTAAACCCTTTCTTAGCAAGCGCCTAAGGCCCTAAAGGAAGCTACATACCAAATTTCATTCCAATCTGTTCGGTAATTTTGGAGAAATCGTGATTTATTAATTTTGACCCCCCAAAAATTTCCAATTTTTAAAACCCTTTTATAGTGAACACTTACTTCCCTAGAGGAAGCTAAATACCAAATTTCATTCGAATCCGTTCGGTAGTTTTGAAGAAATCATGATTTAATAACTTTGATCCCCCAAACCCGCCCTAAAATTTCGAATTTTTTTAAACCCTTTCTTAGCGAGCACCTATGGCCCTAGAGGAAGCTACATACCAAATTTCATTCCAATCCGTTCTGTAGTTTTTTGTTGCAAATTTGGTACACACGATGGCTGTCTAAGACGCTTGGACGAGTTCGTAAGCCAAAAAAGTTGACCGGAAGTAGACCTCATTTTTGACCGGACGTATCATGTTTATAATTGTGCGCACTCTAACGGACACATTTTATGTCTGATTTGGTCCAAATTTAGTACACAGGTTGGTTTTCTAAGTCGTTTGGACGAGTTCGTTAGCCAACAAAATTGACCGGAAGTAGACCTAACTTTTTACCAAAAGTAAAAAATTTTTGAGATTTTTCGTACTAGAATTAAATTTTTTTGAAGTTTTCTTTAAAAAAATAGACATACGAAATAATTCTGCACATTTTATTTTTTTACGCGACCTTACAGCCCATCTGGTTCCCCTAAAATCAATCAAAACGTAAACTACCGTAAAAGTATCAGAATTAAATCCACCGCTTTTACCGTGGTGACCGATGGCAATATATTTGGTACATGCTGGCAGCACCTTCGTGAGTAGATGAATTTCCCAAATAGTTGTTTGAAACAAAAAAACATATATAAAATTAATTTTGGAAATTCGCTCAACTCACGTCAGCGGTTCAGCTGCGTGGTCCAGTTATTGTAACTGATGGGATAAAATATACGAAATAATTAGATTTGGACATTTAACACTATTTACCATCTTATCTCTTTTTTTTTATTAATCCTACACCTTTATTATAAAGAAAACATAACATGATTATGTGTATGGAAGGTTCCAACGAGGTTGGCATGTGGAGCACGCAGGGGTCTCCCCTAGTAAAGAATATATAAAAGGTTTATTCTGTAGATAGATATTTGTAGAAATTAAGAAGATTAATGCCATAATATTTCTATTGGAAGAAACCAACTCCAAGTTAAATTTTTTAACTGAAGGGGTCTCCCAAAGTCTATATATATAAAATTCAATGTATGTCCGTCTGTATGTTTGTCCTTTATGCGTTACCAAACCGTCAATCCGATTGCTTTGAAATTTTGCATAGTAACACAGGTTAACCCTGGGAAGGTTTTAGGCCATTTACCGAAGTCCTAGGACATTAGGGCTACGCCCCAGTGGCCCTCAAAGTTTCGATGTTAATCTTATGGAAGGTCAATCTTAAGGAAGAAGAAGAAAGATTTCTTTTGATTTTATCAGGGGCACAAAAAACAGCTGTTCGTATGAAAAGCTTAAAACAGCTGATTTTGATCAACAACTGATTTGGATCAAAAACTGAATATAATTTTAGGTTAGGCCTACAATAAACTTTTTTTTTTTTTTTTTTTTTACAATGAACTAAAACACTTGGGCTAATTATTAGTATCAGGTTGATTTGTCTATCCGTGCAAAGCCGGGTCGGGCCAGCTAGTTTAAAATAATTATTAAACAACATGGTACAATAGTTAAACCAGAAGGGACGTTATACTATATTAATCAACACTCTGAATATATTAACGCTCTGTTTGCAGTTTTAATCGTAATAAATTGACTCCATGCTCTGCAATTACTTATAACGACCATATTCCCAGCATACTTAATGATACATTAATATCATTAGAAGTAATTATTTAGTTTGTAGCATAAATAAAGCGATAAAATAAGCAACTACCGTAGTTGCAATGATGTTATGTAGCACAGTCGATGTAGGTTGAAACTACCAGTAATTTGCAATACGGCTTTTTTTTGTACAAGTTGAATATATGAAGCGTTGGCTCATTCTAAATTGGCCGAATTTTATATCGAATTGAAACTTGACATAGGTGTTAAAATATATATTTTAAACATTTATGCTGAGTCTCAGCTTGTTGTCTTGAAAATGACCCGATCTAGGAGTCGATTTCGATTATCGATTTTAGGAGTACCGGACTCACGAACTAATTTCAATCTATTCAAGTTTCGTCAATTTTTGGAATATCAACATCAAATTTGTTTTACAAGTTGAGTACACCAGTATAAATATTCTTAGTAAGTATGAACGATTTTTTTCATGTTATTTTTAAAAACGAGGCGCTTGAAAATAGTCTTCTGTTTTACCTATCTCGTTTTAACTATAACACCTTTATATTCAACGACTCCATTTTCGAAATTTTGGAACATATAGATTTAAAAATTGGTACAGAAGTTACAAACACAATTGTTTTTTGCTATACTTATTTTAAAAACTATATTTAAAAAATTGACTAATCTGCAGACGATTAACTCAAGCGTTTTGAAGAAAAATGTAAAAAGGACTGAAATTATACTTTTTTAAGTTACTTGTGTTTTGAAAAGTAAATAATAAAAAAGGTTTATACTCTTTGATCTTGTTTGAATCTGTATATTTAACTTGTAAAAAAACTTTCAGATTGATATTTTGAAAATTTTCTAAACTGGAGCTGTTTAAAATTAATTGGTAGGTCCGGTACTCCTAAAATCGAGAAACCCATTGATAAGTCAAGTGGCTCTAGATCGGGTCATTTTCCAGATAACAAGGTGGGACTCAGCATAAATGTTTAAAATGTATATTTTAACTACTATGTCAAGTTTCAATTCGATATATTAAAATTCAGCCAATTTAGAATGAGCCAACGCTTCATATATGAATGAGATATCCCCTTTTAGTGATTTACCCTGCTGCAAAATACATACCTGCACTATCGAATTTTTTCCAGACAAACCATTGCTCGGACAAAATACATACATATGACATTTTTTATTAAAAAATACTTCCCCTACACGGTGGTATTTTTATTTTTATTTATCTTCATCCCAGCTCAAAATAGTAAGGAATATCGATAAAAAATGTTAATCGATTTTTTTTCGTCTTTGGGAAATCGATAGACTGGTAAACTTTTTTTTATGTTAATCTACATACTTTAATGTACTTATAAAAAAAAATCAGCCGTATTGTAAATTACTTCAACTTTTGGTCTAAAATTACCTCCACCGACTGGCCTAATAGTGGTAATATCAAAACTGGTTTGAAGGGAAATATACGGAATAGAGGGTATAAGATGTGGTGATTAGTAAGCAAGTCCCAGCTTAATAAAGGGCGAAATAGAGAGAAAATAATTCGACCACGCTGAACAGTTGATGAGAGTTGAGCGGATTTCAATAATTAAGACTAGGCTATGATATGTTTTAGGGTTTCAACCAACTATTTGGGAAGTTGGTCTCAGTGGCGGATCCCCCCCCCCAAACCTAAAAAAATGAAGAAAATAGTAAGCCATGTATACATTTTGATGGCAAATATCTTAAGCACATATTACAATCGAATTACGATATTGAATTGCGACCTACCCGATATTTTCAACTCGAGTCCTTGTTTTATCAGTCTGTACTAATATTATATGCTGAAGCGCTGCGGTAAAACGGCCAGACGACGGCGCGGCGCGAGTAAGGGTCTACTGGCCAGCCTTAGACTATGGTTCTCGGAACTATGCATCAACAATCCGTATAGTAGGCATAATTTTTTGAATTTGATAATCTGTATTATTCTTTATACGGAAAATTGAGAATATACGCATAATTAATTATGTTATCTAAAAAACATTTTCAAAGATGTATAGATAAAGAGAATTTATTGCAGTATAATATGCAGTGTTGCTTTGAAATTTATTACAGTAGGCTACAATACAATAATGTAGTGTTGCTTTGAGAATTACAATTTAATCACCTTTTTTAATACAGGTCTTTGATATATTCCTTTTTAACTCACGCTTCCGACAAAGTACTGTATGTTATAAAGTATTGTATAGTATGTATAATTCATTGCAAGAATATCAAAAGGAGTCCATGCCAAAATTAACTACAGTAATCAATGTAGGACTAAACAACTTTTATCTTACGTGCGGATAAGAAGGAGTGGCACCATGACATGTTTAAAAAAAATGTTTTTTAAATGTTTCTTATCCAAGGTGTAGTGATTTGTGTTTGTGTTGTGCTCTGTATTGTGAATTGTTTTAAAATTGACGCGCATTTAAATAGAATGCAGTAAGAACAACAACAACAAAATCGGTTTGACAATGCCTGAATAAAACAGCCGAAACGGTCGTCACCGATTACAGGGATATTGGACTGCGATCAGTAAAACAAAGGTATTTATATAATTATATGATATAAACCCAGTCCATAAGGCAACAACAAAAAAGAAAACAGTTAGCAGTTGAACAGTTTGTTGTTTTAATAACTACGCATTTTATTACTCTAGACAGGGATAATTGATTGTGTTGAAGCGTCGCACCTAGTTTGAAAAAATAACTTGTTCCAATAAAGTTCGTTTCAAAATGGCGATGGGATTAACGAAAAAAACGCGAAACAGGGAAACACCTAGCTATATAATATTATTAATTTTGTATTCAGTAATTACAACAGTAAACAATTATAATAGCCCAGTCGGTATAGGTTACAACTACCAGTAATTTACAATACGGCTGAATTTTTTTTTTATAAGTACATTAAAGTATGTAGATTAACATAAAAAAAAGTTTACCAGTCTATCGATTTCCCAAAGTCGAAAATAAAATCGATTATAATTTGTTTTCGATTATCCTTAATATTTCGAGCTGGGATGAAGATAGAGGAAAATAAAAAATACCACCGTGTAGGGAAGGTATTTTCCAACAAAAAAGGTCATATGTATTTATTTCGTCCGAGCAATGGTTTGTCTGGAAAAAATTCGATAATGCAGGTATGTATTTTGCAGCAGGGGAAATCACTAAAAAGGGGACATCTTATTCATATATGAAGCGTTGGCTCATTCTAAATTGGCCGAATTTTAATATATCGAATTGAAACTTGACATAGGACTTAAAATATATATTTTAAACATTTATGCTGAGTCTCAGCTTGTTATCTTGAAAATGACCCGATCTAGTGCCACTTGACTTATCAATGGGTTTCTCGATTTTAGGAGTACCGGACCCACCAATTCATTTTAAACAGCTCCAGTAAAAAAAAAACGTGGATCCTCGCTATCCTGGTCAGTTTAGGGAACTCGATTAATAGTTTATCAACTCCTATAAAAGCCAACGTACGACCGCACATACGTACGTGTGTAACAATATAATATAACAGCTGATCTCACCCATCACCTGTAATCCTAAAACAAAACCTAGCGTAGATTATACTTTGGTGTTGTGTTTACAACTTCAACCAATATAAGTCTTGTGAAGTTGATTTTCTTAAAATACGACTTAAAGAACTAAAGTAGGCTATAACACGTTATAAGATTTGCTTCGAGGTTATAAAATTAATATAAATACAACCTTTCACTAACAATATATTTAAATGTTCATTCGTACAAGTTTAAAGAAGAGAACCTATTCGTTTAACTTCGGAAACATCCGAACATCTTCGTATATCATATGCGATAATTCTTATTTTCGATTATTAATTTCTTCGTTATAATATTAATAACTTCTGAATCATTTGACCTATCAATATGAAGTTAGAAAGTAACTAGCAGACCCGTGCGAAGCATTCGCATTCTAACTGACTTAAATCCCACCTAATTAAAGTACACACCTTAGAGCTGGGTATTGTTACCATCAGTGTTGCCAACGCCAGGAAAATATCCCTACAACTTCCTTGATCTTACATCACTGTTACTTTTGGATTCTTTATTTCTTTTATATTTTTTTCGTATAATTGTATTTTGTATATTTTTCCGGTGTAGCGGTTAAGGAAAGCTTTAAAGTGATGCCTCATTCGTGTAATTTGATGATGTATTAAGGAAGTTATGGCGTACCGACAAAAAAATAGCCTTGAGAAATAATATATGTGACTAGCTGACCCGTGCGAAGCATTCGCATTCTAACTTAGTGTTTTATTAATTTAAATCCATGTTAAAGAGAAATAATTTTTTTATTGTTTTTATATATTTTTAAACAACTTACCAACTGGTAAACAACAACAAATAGGTGTATCCACAATGCTGTTTATAACCACGCTTACAAGTAATTAAAAATAGCAATGTAGTGGCGTTACGGCAGCTCTCCAGCTGGGTATTGTTATCATCAGTGTTGCCAAGCCAGGAAAATATCCCTACAACTTATTTGATCTTACATCACTGTTACTTTCGGATTCTTTATGCCTTGTTTTTGAATTTTTTCGTATAATTGTATTTTGTATATTTTTCCAGTGTAGCAGTTAAGGAAAGCTTTAAAATGATGCCTCATTCATGTAATTTGATGATGTATTAAGGAAGTTATGGCGTACCGACAAAAAAATGGCCTTGAGAAATAATAAATGTGATTAAAAGATAATATTTTTATCTATATTTAGATATACAACAACGAATATAAATACAAAATATTAACCTTAATTCCTACAGTTGTATAATCCTAACAAGTATACATTTACCGAGTTGAAAATCCCCGTCAGCGTATGTAAGTTTACATAAAATCTTTTGTTAAACTGTATTTTTTTAATTATTTATTTCAGTGTATCTAATAAATTTTCCTGTGATTTTTCACGGGGGCTTAATAGTTTAAAGTAAAGTTGGGAAACATTAATAACAAACAATACAACTCCTGCGTGCATGCGTGCGCAGCTACCAACTGCTGAATAATAAATACTCTTACCGGTTTACCGCGTGGTAAAGTTGGCAACAACGACTGCGAGAGAAAACTTTATTTATTGGGTGTTAAATAATTCACAAGGATTCACCTTCCTTGCATTTTATTAACGTTAGTTTGCTGAGGTAGGATTTACGTTTGATGTAATTAGTTCGTGTTTGTTCTCAATAGATAGCGTTGGCTTTCTTAATTATATTTCGTGTAAATATATAATGTGAGAATCAATAGGAAACGGAGATATTTGGCAATCGCTTGCATAGAATTAATCCACTCTATTGTGTCCATAAAGGCTGAATATAGACAAGTAAAGTGAAAATATGCACTTAGCAAGATGCATAATTAAAGCTTGCATATACAGGGTGATTCACGAAGTTATCCCCACACTTATACAGCTCATTCTACTAGTAAAAATAATGAAAAATATTCATATAAACATAGGTCCGAAAACACTTCGTTTTTCAGATATCCGCCATTTTGTTTTTTGTACAAAATAATTCATATCTGGAGAACGGTTTGACTGATTGAGTTCAAATTTGGCATGAAGTTTAACCTGACCTTGTTATACCTCAAGAAAAATAAACGTTTAAATCCAATCATGCGTTTCAAAATGGCGGCTGTTTGAAAATAATTTCAAACCTAAATTACTCCAAAACCGTACATTTTAACGAAAAATTTCAAGACACCTTTTTTGTAGCCCTTTTGATTCCCTATCGGATGGTGTAACTGTCAAAACAATCGGATGAAGGATAACAGTCAAGTAATGTGTACTAATTGGTTTGTTCAACCCAGCTTCCTATACCAACACAGTAAATACTACAATATTGTATGGACATTTGTTGTCATTGCCTTTTAACTCAGCTATTATACTTCATCCGATTGTTTTGACAGTTACACCATCCGATAGGGAATCAAAAGGGCTACAAAAAAGGTGTCTTGACATTTTTCGTTAAAATGTACGGTTTTGGAGTAATTTAGGTTTGAAATTTTCAAACAGCCGCCATTTTGAAACGCATATTTGGATTTAATCGTTTATTTTTCTTGAGATATATCATTGTTAGGTTAAACTTCATGCCAAGTTTGAACTCACTCAGTCTAACCGTTCTCTAGATATGAATTATTTTGTACAAAAAACAAAATGGCGGATATCTGGAAAACTAAGCTTTTTCGGACCTATGTTTATATGAACTTTTTTCATTATTTTTACTAGTAGAATGAGCTGTATAAGTGTGGCAATAACTTCGTGAATCACCCTTTATATTGAACCTTACAGTAATTTGATATTAGAAAATAATTAATTATAACTAACCAAAACTATAATTAGAAGTAGTAATTAAACTAACTAAAACATCCGGTAAAAACTATCTTCCTAGTAACCTTTTAATTTTATACAAGGTAATTATAAACGAACACTTTGTTTTAAAATAATTAGTAATTTACAAATATAATTTGAACTGAAAATAGAACTACATTAATACTGTGCTAATGTATTATACAGTACCGAGAAGCAATGGGGAAACTGTCCGGCCTTCTTCCGCTGGTGAATGAAACCATAGATCATGAATAATAAATAGATCTTGCATCCGTACGGCAGCAGTGTGGCGAAAATTAAGTTGTCGGGAAAATAGTGCATGATCGCGCCGCTAGGTAGCGCTAGGGAGAAATCATTGGTAGCATTGGTGTTTCACACAGTTTCCGTCGTTTCCCCAATAGATAGCGCTACTATTGTCAAATTTCCAGTGGAACGAAATATTGCATTGGATCGGAGTTCTATTAGGTTATCCAAATACATAATAAATGAAACTAATGAAAAGCTTATACAGGGTGAGTCATAAAGAAACTTTCAGGACTTGTTCTACTAGTGAAAATAAAAATAGTTCATATAAACTGAGGTTCGGAATAGCTTCGTTTCCCAGTTATTTAGATTTCTTTTTTAGGCGGAAACTTCTATAGGCCCACCACGTCCATAAAATGTATATTCACGTGTATATAGCAAAGTATATAGTTTACTTTTTGCTGTTGGTGAATCGGATTTTACCATGCATTTGTGAAACGCTCTAATGTGAAACGTTCTGTCCCATCTGTTTGAAAACAAACGGTACCAGGATCTGGCACATACTTTCTCACAAACGTATTTAAATTATTAAACAGATTCACGGTGACTTTTAGGGTGGGGTAGGAGAGGTGATTTTGTATTAAAGTTGTTTTCCCATAAAAATCCATAAAATAACGGAAAAAGCAACTTTTCTCAAAAACGTCTCGAACGATTTTGATTAAAATTTTATAGTTTATAGTACTTTAGGTCCCTAATAAACGATAAAATTGTAATCAAAATCCTTAGAGCCGTTTTTGAGAAAAGTTGATTTTTCAGTTATTTTATTTATGGGAAAATTACCCTTAAAAATAAAAAATTCACAAAAATGAAAAAACGCCTGGAGATACCGTGGATTAGTACCTCCATACCAAATTTCATCAAAATCGGACGACTGGTTTAGGCTCTAGGTCTGATAACATCCACACAGACACACACACACACAGACATCACTCCGAAATCCACTTTTTTAGGTTCAGAGGGACCCAAAACGGATATTTCCACCAAAAACTCAAACTTGAAAATTTTGACGAATACAATATTTTCTCCATATACTATGGTATAGGGGAAGAAAGTAAAAAGTGTTGGTTTTGCCGAGATTATAGCCAGCAGAGTCCATTACCCAGCGAGCACAGAATACAATAGAGGGACCTTGCAGTAGCATTGAGCCACCCGAAAGCGTAAAACGCATTCAACATGGCGGCCGCAGAGCATGAGTCATCCTAGTGCCGAGCGGTTTTTTCAGTTTTTTACATATACTATTTTAATAAATCAAACTTTACTTTTCATAATTAAATTTGGTTTAAAAAGACGAATAATTTGGTGTTTTTATAATATTTCTCTTCGTCTGTTGGTTACAGAGATATTGAAAGTTTACTAAACACAGCACGTTGTCCAATGTTATTCTTGTGGAGAAGAAGAAAATTGTATATCTTGCTTTGTTTGCATTAAAACAAATGATTAGGTGTCTAATTTTGTTTGTGAACTGCCATGTGTTCCTACTTATATTGTTTTAACTTCCTCAGCATGTAAAGAGTAAAACAAATCAGACGAGGCAGAGTATTGGAGCTAACTTTTGTGGCAGAACAGCGTGGAGCCGTGGTGCGCGACGGCGGGCGCGTACAACTAAACATAGCGGTTATTTACTTTAAATTATTGAACAAGCTATAAGTTCCATCGAAAATTGTTTGGAATGAAAATTTAAGATCATCTAATTAGCTACAACTTTCTCGCTGGAAGTTTGTTTCTACCTCAAAAATAAAAAAAGTTCTCGCATACTAACTTTTTCATGCCATAAATTTAATTTAATGTCAAAGGATTAGATTTAATTATTATTTTAATAAAAACACGATAGGTATTATACTTTCTACGAACACTGTTGCCTTCCTTCAATATCCACCTACCTATGTATAAAACTTTTGTCCCATCCTAAGAGGTTCAAATGACGTGTTATCAAGGCGAACATCGTTTACAGAACTAAGCATTTCTACAACAACGTTTCTACACACATCAAAGATGGCTGACATGGCGTCAACCCTGCTTACTGCTATTTACGGGATGCCCTCTCTATTGTATTCTGTGCTCACCGTATACTAGCGCCTTAGCCGGTTAAGCCACGAACTCGTTGCTAGTTTAGTATATTTGAGTTGGGTATATAAGTGCAACAGATTGTCCTACGTCATAGATTTAACCCGTTAAAGTAAACACTAATTTAATTTTTAATACATCTGAAATGGACATTGTGCTTCCTCATTACGTAAGTTGTGTTAAAAATGGA
>JAGFPH010001332.1:212564-234690 GCA_018207615.1 Philaenus spumarius | reverse complement strand
GTTAGGTTAGGTTAGGTTAGGTTAGGTTAGGTTAGGTTAGGTTAGGTAAGGTTAGGTAAGGTTAGGTTAGGTTCAATATTAGATAAGAATAACAGATAAATAAATAAACGAATACACGCAACGGTTACTATTAGATAAGTGTGTGTAAGCACGCAACGGGTAATATTAGATAAGGGCGCGTAAGCACGCAACGGTTACTATAAGATAAGTGCGTGTAAACTAGATATTTACATTGATGAGCAACATTCAAGCTTTCAACTCAATTCATTGAAATTATTCTGCCCTACGTTGATTACTGGGTTGACGAATTTCCCCACGCAGGTATATTTTTCGTGTCTATAGTGGCAATAGTGCATTTGCAACCTTGGGAATTTTTATTCTTTGTTCAGTTGCGTATCTGTAACATTTACAATACCCCGTTATTAGCAAATTGAGATATGAAAGATGAGCTAGTCCAGTGACTTTTATGGTTAGACCTAAGGTCGGGGAGTGGTCGATGAGCACCGATCATAATCCCCAGAACACGATTTAGGGTGACATAAAAAATTGTATATACAGGGTGATTCGGATATCTGGGAAACGAAACGTTTTCGGACCTATGTTTATATGAACGTTTTTCATTATTTTTACTACTAGAATGATCTGTATAAGTGTGGGGATAACTTAGTGAATCACCCTGTATATGGTGGGTATTAATGGGGTGGGGGAGGGGTTGTAAGCCCCTTTAAAAAACTTAATTATTTTTGTTACTGAAAATAAGGTTATTATTTTTGTTACTGTTATGCCACTGTTGTGTGGCATAATAAGATTTTTTTGACATATCTGATCCTCTATGATTTTGGGGGCTTGAGGGGTTTAATAATTTCAAATGTAAATATAGGTCATGAAATACACCATTAAAAAGGTTATTAAAAGTGATACAGAACGGCGCAAACTATAACTTAGTATCTTGCTTCGTTTCAAAGTAATGGGCAATCAATGTTCTGGAAAATTATATTTTCATTATAACATCAAAGAAGGTTATTGATTTGTTAATATTAGGAATAAGTAAGTTGTAGGTTAAATTTAACTAATTTAAAAAATATAAACTGTAAATAAATGTAGTACGGTGCCACTAATTTATCTGAGTTTCTATGTGTACTTTGGGGGTAAATGTAAATGGAACCTTCTGACTTTCTCTAGGCTGTATGCTTAACTGATAAGCACCACCTTTCATGTACTGATATCATAGCATACGTCCCTCATTTTTTTCCTGACATCTGTTGTGATATCACTCAGTTTTGCCTTTTTACAAACGAATCGCTCAGATGTATACAAGGTTGAAATTAATTTGTTTTACCTACAAGAACCTTATACAAAATTTAAAATAATAATAAATAACACCACTGTAGGCTGCAAAAAGAATTGAGATTGTTTTATATGTCGCTTGCGAGGTATTCAGTCTATTAATTCATAAATGCAGTAAAAACCGTACAAGTGAGATAACATCGACCAATATCAGGATAGCTCAGTGGTAGAGTGTTGCCCCGGAAAGGCAACGGTCCTGGGTTAAAATCCCGGTCTTGGACCATGTTTTTTCACTTGTAATTTAATTAATTTAACCCTTGCTGAGGAAGCGTGTAAGCAGGTAATTTATTGCAAATTAAAAATAATAATTATGATTTCTTATCTTTGTGACAATAATAGAATTATTCTATTGTGTATTTTTGATGTCAATTTATACTGGACGTGGCCTATGCATGGACGCATTTATATGGACCTCGTACCTATGTGGGCACTAAGTCCGTAGACGGTAATAATTTGTAAATTGTTTGTAATTTTAAACCCGTTGCAATACTTGAATGCTTATTTTTAACAATACGTTATTATTTTAATATGCGAATAACCCAGGATTTATTGGTTTAGTTAGAGGTAGGCTGTGATATTATTGAGCTCGGTTCCTTTTGATCTCGTGAAGACGATATTGATTACCAATCTGAGTAAGCAAATTCTTCAGATTCCAAACAAGAGATTCCTGCTCCTCAAGGTCCAATATTTGATACATGATACATAAGATTTTATAATTTTTACTTGTTAGTAATTTATTAGATCAACTAGGGGAGATCCCTGCGTTCTCTGTACGCCAACCCCTAATAGAAACTTATAAAAACGTATGTTATGTTTTATTTATAATAAAAGTGTAGGATTAATAATAACCTCAAAACTAAGATGGTAAATAACGTTAAATGTTCAAATTAAATATTATTTCTTATATTTTATAACAGCAGTTATAATAAACGGTACCAGGAACTGGCACATACTTTCTCACAAATACATTTAAATTACTAAACAGATTCACTGTGACTTGTAGGGTGGGGTAGGAGAGTTTTTTTATTAAAGTTGGAGATTAACTAATAAATATTATTATTATCTAGAGAGAAAACTATTCGATCGATTTCGAAAAAATTTGCACCAAACACGTCAATTAGGTCTTTATAGATGCACGTAAAAATGTTTTGAAACATTTTGAAAAACAACCCCCTTTATGGCCAAAAAACCTCCAAAAATCAGTTATTATTATTATTATTAGCTAAACGAGAATTTTTAGAAAGATGCGGGTTTTTGTATGTGGTAGGACACATTAAAGGCTACAAATAAGCCAAATTTTATCAAAATCGTTAGAGCCGTTTTTTTATAAAAAAATAATAACTGATTTTTTGGGGGGGTTTTGGCCAAAAAGGGGGTCAAAATTGTTCAAAACCCTTTTTCGTGCATCTATACAGGCATACTGGACATGTCTGGTGAAAAATTTGGTTGAAATCGATCGAATTGTTTTCTCTCTAGCTTTGTATACATACAGACATACATACAGACATACAGACATACATACAGACAGACATTTTGTAAAAACCACTTTTTTGGATTCAGGGGTCCCAAAACGGATATTTCCACGAAAATCTCAACATCGATTTTTTTTTGCGATCACTATACTTTCTCCATACTTTAGTATAGTGAGAAAGTAATAATGGTTAAACGAACCAGCAAGGCTCGGGTCTACACTTTAAAACCCTAACCCAAAAGCTAGAAATACAAAAATAATTGCTTCAAATTTTTAATCAGCTGTTAATGGAAATATTGGAGCAAACAGCTATAATCTGTTATTTTATTCAATTGGTTGCTATGGTAATACATGTAAATACATGTGTTGGTTTATCATTCTAGGAGTAGCCTAAACATTTTTCCCGACTAAATTTGCAAATATTGAAATAAAAAAAGGTTTTATCGAAATGAATTATAGCCTATGTTACTCAGGGATAATTTAGCTTTTTATTAGTAAAACTATTTTTTTCAATCTGTTCAGTAATGCCAGAGATTACCCCCT
Organism: Philaenus spumarius; assembly: GCA_018207615.1. Classification (NCBI taxonomy): domain Eukaryota; kingdom Metazoa; phylum Arthropoda; class Insecta; order Hemiptera; family Aphrophoridae; genus Philaenus; species Philaenus spumarius. Next base: position 231,329 of record JAGFPH010001332.1, on the reverse strand, counting down.
ACTTGAAAAAAAAAAAAAAAAAAAAAACTGTACCTCTTTATAATATGAATATAGAAATAGTTTTGTTAATATATAAATCCATTAAAATAAGATTTTAAAACTGGCATATAGTTGGTAAAAGGTGATTTCGTTCTTAAGTTTGTAGGATGTTTATTTTTTTAAAAATATTTTGTCCTATATGACCACCCTGAATTACAGAGTCACTCTGTATAATACATAGGCCTGTAGTTTTTTGAAATTTCTTCAAGAGTATTCTTGATTATTTTTATCATTATTATAGCTTATATAACTTCCGGCCCATGTAAAATTAAATAATTTTACTATTTAAACATTGAACATAACGAATTATCTTTCACATTATATCTTGAAATAAATTATTATCCTCATATGGTCGACGTACGTAGCGAGGATCCTCCCAAAGTATAATAAAGAACAAATCTTAGCTAAAATCTAATTACCAATATGGTTGAAATAATGCTTCGTTAATTCGGAACACAAAATGATTGGTTAAAATGTGGATTAAAATTTCAATTAAGTAAACAAATCACCGCCCAATCACAGCACGCGGAGTAAATTTAAATTAATCGCCGATTTGGTTTATTGGGTTTACGAAAAGCACTCGACTAAATTAATTTGAAATTAATTAAAAACCCAACGTCTGCGGAATAAAATCCTGAAGGAAGATTGGCCCACCACTCTAAGGTATTAGAGCTGTACCTCCCGGATGGGGTGGTGAATATAACTAATTCATAACTTGGTAAGATGCTTTCCGTGTAATTAACCTTGGTCCGGTGTTGTATTAAATTCTGTAAGATTAAAAATATACGCCCTTGAGTAGTAATAAGAAATTAACAAGTTATTTCGAAGTCGGTATTAACGGTTTTGATGAAATTCTGTATTTATATGTTATCGCGCACGTGCGAGTTTATTTATTTGTTCAAGTGAGACCTTCTGTCCCGGTATATGGTTTGGTTGGGTGAAATAAATAAATAAGTTTTAATAAATATAAGGTATAATCCATAGCTGTGAAATTTTGGTTTTAGGGTAGTTAAGTGTTGTACACAATTGCCAAGAAATTATGTATAGAGTTTTTTGTCGTTATCTCGGTTATATTTTGACCTACAGAAACGAAAAAACACCATTTTGTTTGCCGTTAAAAATAAATATTATATATTTTGTCTCCTGTAATTTTTTTGTAAAGCTAGCTGTTTTCAATATATTTCGTTCAAAATTTGTAATGGAAGCCATTTTGAAAATTATAAACATAAATTCTTGGTGTTTGGTACACTCGTAAATCGTAACATACAATATGCTTACAGCAAATTTCATCTCATTATCTCATCTCCTTTTGGAGTTACAGTGAGTTTTTGTAAGAAAACAAAATGGCGACTAAACTAAGCCGATTAAATTACTCAACATTTTTTAATTATTTTATTGTATAATATATGAACCTGTATAGCCCGCTAAAGTTTATTGTGAGACACTGTATATGATTTTTTGAATTACCACAAAAGCTGATTGCCCAACGTTGATTAAGGCGTGGAAAAAATGCCAAAATAGTACTTTCTTAAACCAATTTAACTATAATCTCAAATTAGAGGCAGCAAGTTTTTGTTAGCAATTTTAACGTTTAAGACTTACCCTTTTTCCGACTTAATTTCAGCATTTTTAAATTGAAAACATCATTTGAAATGAAAGCAAGTGTTGAAATGTAACCTACGAGGTAGGTCAGACACGACAGTTTAAAATTAATTGTAAAACTGCATTACCCTCGTTAAAGTCTCTTCCCATCAAGTATATGAAAGAAACCCATTCTCCCGCTTGTGTTTTGCTTCCGCATTTATAAGTTAACAAAGGAACGGAGTCAATTTAAAGCTTTTTTTGAGAAATGTAAATCTACTTTAGAAACTCTTCCAAGTTGATGTTCTTTGATGTTGTGTTGAAGACAGTGTCATTTTTTAAAACTGAAAGAAACTAAGAGTTCTTAATCCTATTGTTGAGTTTTAACTAAAAAAACCCTTCGTTTTATTATTATATGTAAGAGGTTTTGTCCTGACTGACAGACATAAAATCAACGTGAAGAAAAAACTATTTAAAATACAAACACAAAAATTTTAAAGTTTATTGTTTTTTTTTTTGCAAAAAAAAGTATTTTAAAGCGTAAAACTAGTGAACATTTAGACGGAACAGCTGTTCACATCAAAATATTAGCAACAGATGATTGTTTACATGTATTACCATAGCAACCATCTTGGCAAATTTAGAATCAGCTTATTTTATTCACAACTGATAGATTGTTTAGGTTTGATTAACAAACTTAAAGCAAACACAAACAAAAATCTACGAAAAATGCTTACCGTATTATAATTATAATCAAACATATATGTATTAAATATTATTAAAAAAAAAAAACAGCTGACTTGGATCAAAAACTTAAGGGGAGTCCTATACCGCCCCTGTTAAATTGACATATTTTCGGTAACATTATCTCCTATTCTATTACTAGTAGTTCTGTGAACAGTAGACCTCACTCGTTGACCTTATCTCGGCTTCCCCTCCACAACTAATTCAAAGCGGCCACACTGACGTAGCGCAGGAAAGAGCAAGACAGCAGGTAGCGCTCTCTCCCTCTCTATAAAATCATAAGGTTTTATGAAGATATCTGAAGAATAAACGTATGAAAACATGGTTAAAATACAAAAACCTGGACGATTTTGAACAAATTTGAAGATTGCGGCCATTTTGTGAGCTTACATACTGAAAAAAACCAAGAAAACAATTTTGTAGAACATTAAATTTTCTACAGCAAAATGTTGTTGTTTTTCAATTCGACTTACGGTTGAGCCACAAACTGGCTTTGGAAAAAAGCTTACACTGAGAGAAAATGTGCGACCGACATTTTTATTTTATTTAAGGTAAAAAAAGTGAAAAATGGAAAAAAAAACGTATTCATACATCGCTCGACCTAGAAATAAGGAACATTCATGCAAAAAATCATGACAATCGGTCAAGGCGTTTGGTCGTAATCGTGAAACAGACAGACACACAGACGACATGCCGAACGGTCGAACTGAAAAGGAGACTTCGCTTCCGCTCCGTCAACAATTAAACTTTTGAAAATTTTTCCACTTACTTAGGTATGTTTGCTGAGGCATTGGACGACAAATCAATTAAGAAATACACACAAATATTTTTTGAAATTTTTTTTAAATAGTCCTTTTTTACAATGAACGTTTAAGTAAAAATATTTTTCTCTAACGTATTTTTCAACCAATTTTTTAAATGTTTGGTAGAAAGCTTCCTAATAGAATGATGTAAGTGCAGGGGGAAAATCGTCAAAATATGCCCAACTGTTCTAGAGATGTGTACCTAAGTATGAAAAAAATAGTTTTTCGGAAATCAAGGAAAAGCAAAAAAATATTGTAGGTTAGGCTTACAATGAACCAAAACGCTTTTACTTGCAAAAAGTTTCGCAAATTTAGAATCAGTAAATTATTCTTCACAGCTAACAGGTTTTAAATTAGGTAAAATCAATCAGCAAACAAAATGCTTACTGTATTACAGTTCACTTCAAATATCTGTTGTTAGATATTATAAATAAAGCAGCTGATTTGGATCAAAAAACACAATTTTTTGTTAGGTGTAAATTGAACCAAATCAAATTTCTCGGAAGCATTTATATTCAATACTATTGCAACTAACTTGGAAAATTTATAATCAGGTAATAAATATTCTTCACAACCAAAAGTTTTTAGGTTATGAAAAAGCATACACAAATAAAAATCAACCAAATAAACGGTACCAGGAACTTTCTTACAAACATATTTCAATTATTAAACAGATTCACTGTGACTTCATAATTGAAGGTGGAGATGTGATTTATTAGTAGGAGATTAACTAATAAATATTATTATTATTATCTAGAGAGAAAACTATCCGATCGATTTCGAACAAATTTGCACTAATCACGTCAATACGGCCTACGTATAGACGTACGAAAAAAGGTTTTGAAATTTTATGAAAAACAACCCCCTTTATGGCAAAAAAAAACTAAAAAAAATCAGTTATTATTATTATTATTATTAGCTAAACGAGAATTTTTAGAAAGATGCAGTTTTTTGCATATAGTAGGATACATTAAAGGCTACAAATAATCCGAATTTCATCAAAATCGTTATAGCAGTATTTTTATAAAAAAATAATAACTGATTTTTTTGGGTTTTTTTTGCCAAAAATGAGGTTGTTTTTCAAAACCGTTTTTCGTGCATCTATACAGGCCTACTTGACATGTATGATGCAAATTGTTTTGAAATCGATCGAATAGTTTTCGCTCTAGCTTTGTAAAACATACAGACATTTTGTAAAACCCACTTTTTTGGACTCAGGGGGTCCCAAAACGGATATTTCCACGAAAATCTCAACATCAATTTTTTGCGATCTCTATAGGCCTACTATAGTAGTACAGTGAGAAAGTAAAAGAACTACTGTGTCATAATTTAAACATCAGGTTTTACATATTATATTGTTTCCATTGGTAGGAATTATAAAATTGTTTTTGAAATGTTGACTGTTGATTATTTAAACATGAATGGTTAAATTACAACGCAGGCCTCAGTTCGTATTATTGGGAATGGTAGGTGTCTATGTCGGTCTGTCTTTCATTCTGTATAGGTTACCGTAACCCCCACCACCATACCCCACTCCAAGTGCCTCTGTGCTAATCAATCATCTTTTCAATGAAAATATCAGAGTATTCAATAATCTGTTGTATTTGCTTTACATTGAGTCGACGACGTAATTGAGGAGGGAAGCTAACAGACAGCACCCAGTATCAATAGCCAATAACAACATTATTTTCCCGACGTTTATCCAACCCTGTTCACCTGGCACAAGGTAGTAACGGAAAAATTACCTTAAACTTCCCCAGATAACGAATCTACTTAAAGGTAAAACCGACTCAAAATCTCATCAGTGTTTACATTGGAAATTTGTTTTGTTAAAAGCAATCAAAATACCCCGTTACACTTCCATCCCGACAAATGAATATTAAAACCCATCTCCCGAGTGCCGACATTACAATTTAATCTTCCTTCAGGATTTCAATGCCGGAATTACCAACTTAACATCAAAGAAACCAAGTCAATTAAAATCTTTCTGATTGCGAGACAAACCTCATCCGAGTCGCAGAGTTTTACCTAGAGTGGGCGTTCTTTGTCTCAATTCCTTCTTTGATGTCGGGAAATCGTTTTTTGAGGTTTTGTCGTTGGAAAAGTGTTTTTTTTGTTTTTTTTTTTTTTACTTTCGATTACACCATGAATTGGGATTGTCAAAGAATGGGGATTGCAGTTAATTATGACGATATATTTCCATTCCTATAATCATACGTTTTAAATGATTAAGTGTGTTTGTATAAGAGGGGTAGCGTACCTGTCTCGGATGTTGGACTCATGCTGATATACTGTCGAGACTACTAAACCGATTGAAAAAATAGTTTTACTAATAAAAAGCTACGCTTTCCCTGAGTAACACAGGCTATAATTCATTTTGATAAAAACCTTTCTTTATTTCAATATTTGTAAATTTAGTCGGAAAAAATTCTTAAGTTAGGCCTAGAATGATAAACCAACATTATGTATTTACATTTATTACCATAGCAACCATTTGAATAAAATAACAGATTCCTCCAATATTTACATTAACAGCAGATTTAAAAATTTGAAGCAATTATTTTTTGTATTTCTAGCTTTTAGGTTAGGGTTTTAAAGTGTAGACCCGAGCCTTGCTGGTTCTTTTAAACATTACTACAACTGCTGTTATAAAATATAAGAAATAATTTAATTTGAACATTTAACGTCATTTACCATCTTAGTTTTGAGGTTATTATTAATCCTACACTTTTATTATAAATAAAACATAACTTATGTTTTTAGAAAGTTCCTTTATTGGTTGCCGTGCGGAGCACTCAGGGATCTCCCATAATCTAATAAATTACTAACAAGTCCAAATTATAAAATCTTATATATCATGTATTAAATATTGGTCCTTCATTCATTTTGACAAAACATTTTTTTATTTCAATACTAGCTCTCCCGATCCGGCTTTGCACGGATAGACAAATCAAAGTTAAATGTATATTAACAAAAAATATATTATATCAATAAATATAAATTGCATTATGTATTATTTTTATTTTTTAGTATCTTTGACCCCCAAACCCTCCTAAGGTTTTCAATTTATTAAACCCTTTCTTAGCGAGCACCTAGGGCCCTAGAGATAGCTGCATACCAAATTTCATTCCAATCCGTTCAGTAGTTTTAGAGAAATCGTGATTTAGTAACTTTGACCCACAAAACCATCTAAAATTTCGAATTTTTTGAAAACCTTTCTTAGTGAGCACGTACGGCCGTAGAGGAAGCTACATACGAAATTTCGTTCCGATCCGTTCAGTAGTTTTTGAGAAATCGTGAACAGTGAGTCAGTGGATTTGGCTTTTATATATAGATTTATAAATTTAGACAGAGGAATGTACTTACACTCATTACCATAGCAATCAATTGAATAAAATAACAGATAAAACATCTGTTTGATCTAATATTTCCATTAACACCTGATTTCAAACTCTGAAGCAATTATTTGTATTTATAACTTTTACGTTAGGTTCTTATTAAAGTGTAGACGTGAGCCTTGCTGGTTCTTTTAACTTTTATTATAACTGCTGTTATAAAATAATTTGATTTGAAAATTTAACACTATTTACCATCTTAGCTTTATGGTTACTATTAATCCTACACCTTTATTATAAAGAAAACATAACGTGGTTATGTGTATAGAAGGTTCCAAAGGGGTTGGCGTGCAGAGCACGCAGTGGTGTACCCTAGTTCTTATATAATTGTCTACTTTTATTACAGTTACATTTTCTGATTATAAATTGTTTTAATTGTTGGCAACACATTTTGGTAAACAATTACGAAGAATAATTTATCAAACTGATTAGGACGCCAGGACACTATGGAATCCACTACAACGAAGAAGCGGATTAGCTGTCAGGAAAAGGTTCGCCCAATTGTTTTGTTTGTCCTGTTTAGGCTATCCTGGTTTCGGAACATACAGGCAAAAAGTAGTACCGTATTATGTGGAGAGGGGAAGAGAGATAGATAGATAATTACTCTTATTGTGTGAGGCCAGATTGGAACTGACTAGTTGTCTCTAATGCCTAACTCCATTGTACATGAAATAAATTAATTATAAAACAATACAAAAACGACAACATTAAATTGATTAATATTTAATTATTGTTATTACATTCAACAATATTTATAGGAAACAATAATAATTGACAGAAAATAAATTAAATAGCAACAGCGAACTGAAGTGCAATACAATGATTAATAAACGGTACCAGAAACTGGCACATACAGTACTTTCTCACAATCATATTTAAATTATTAAACAGATTCACAGTGACTTCATTATTGTAGGTGGTGTAATAGAGGTGATTTTAAACTAGGAGATTAAAACTAATATAAATATTATCTTATCTTCTAAAGCGAGAGATAATTGTCTGTCTGCTAAATAGATCTGGAATCTCCGTCTAAGGATTTTTGATTTTTTGATTTTATATGGGGCTTTTGGCCACGAGAAATCGATTGGAAATGGTCACCAGTCTGGGAAAATTCGTTTTCTACGTCTTTTTATTAAATTAAAAAGTGAAATTTGTCCATTTTAAACAATACAAAGCACAGCTGATGCAAATGTTTTCAATGTCATTACAATAATCATATGTTTTCTTTTAAACGAAGCACAGCTGATGCAAATGTTTTCAATGCCATTACAATAATCATCTGTTTCCTTTTAAACTGTATTTTATTAGAGGTAAGCCTAATGTTGTATCTATTTATAGTTACCATGGCAACGAATACTTCTGCTAAATAAAAATACCCTTTATTTAGTTGTTTAATGTTATAGGCCTAACCTCAAAACTCAATAATCCAATATTTATTATTGAAATCATAGCCCCGCTTATAATCGAGCTTTAGCTCGGTCTCCTAGTACTTATTATTATTAGCTAGAGATAAAAATATTCGATCAATTTCGAACAAATTTGCACCGAACACGTTAATTAGGCCTGTATAGATGCACGAAAAAATGTTTTGAAACTTTTTGAAAAACAACCCCCTTTATGGCCAAAAACCACCAAAAATCAGTTATTATTATTATTAGCTAAACGAGAATTGTTAGAAAGTTGCGGTTTTCTGCATATGGTAGGGTACATTAAAGGCTACAAATAAGCCAAATTTTATCAAAATCGTTAGAGCCGTTTTTTTTATAGAAAAATAAAAACTGATTTTGTGGGGGTTTTTTTGCCAACATTTTTCAAAACCGTTTTCGTGCATCTATACAGGCCTACTTGCCATGTCTGGTGCAAATTTGTTTGAAATCGATCGAATAGTTTTCGCTCTAGTTTTGTATACATACAGACAAACATACAGACATACATACAGACATAGGTAGACATTTTGTAAAAACCACTTTTTTGGACTCAGGGGGTCCCAAAACGGATATATCCATCAAAATCTCAACATCGATTTTTTTTTGCGCTCACTATACTTTCTCTATACTATAGTTGACCGAGCGTAAGCGAGGTCTCCGTTATTAACTCGACCGTTCGGCATTTCGTCTGTGTGTCTGTGTCTGTCTCACGATTACGGCCAAACGCCTTGACCGATTTTGATGATTTTTGCATGAATGTTCCTTATTCCTAGGCCGAGCCATGTATACGGTTTTTTTCCATTTTTCATTTTTAACCCCTTAAATAAAATAAAAATGGCGGCCAGACCGTTTCTCTCAGTGTAAGCTTTTTTCCAAAGCCAGTTTGTGGTTTAACCGTAAGTCGAATTTTGAAACTAATAACATTTTGCTAATAGAAAATTAAATTTTAAACAAAATTGTATTCTTGAATTTTTTCCGTATATCTAACGGTAAGCTCACAAAATGGCCGTAAACTTCGAATTTGTTAAAAATCGTCCAAGTTTTTGTATTTCAACCAAGTTTTTATACGTTTATTCTAAACCAATTCAAAAGTGTTCCATAGATTTTTTGTAGATAAAGGTTTAAATGATTCATATATGCCACTAAAAAAAATATTAAAGTAAAATTAAGAAATTGATTAGCTCAAGAAACAATCACGTTCAGTAACGAAAGGAAAATGTTTAACTTTTAGGCCTACATAAAATGTAGTAAACATTATTGTAATTTTTTTCATAAATGTAAAAAAGTTTCGTAAATAGAATTGTATAGAAATATTTATCAATTTCAAATTTCTTATTTTGAAAACACCATTTTTTATGTTCCTACTACAAGACTGCTAACAAAACTAGGCCTGTTTTGAATAGTAATTTAGGAATATATCATTTGCCCAAAAATGACATATTATTATAAGAAAGTGTAGAGGATAAATCAATGAATTGAACTGTATACCTGTAAATTATCATTGTAATTTTCATAAAAGTATTTGACTTAGCTTTACTTGAATTACAAAATGAGATGAAACAAATGAAACCTCGCGGCGATAAAGGACATACAAAAAATGACCGTAGGACACCGTGGTAAGTGTTGGTACATGGGTTGAGATCACTATCACGACGCTTTAACATCGTTTGTTTTCATTATTTCTAATATTGGAATATGATATATGATATGGAAGTTATGGAAATGTATGCAGCTGAACCGCTGATGTGAGTTGATGTTTATATGTATAGAGTTTCAACCAACTATTTTGAAATTGGTCAACTCATGAAGGCGTTGAATAGCTTCCTACGTATACGAAATATGTTAGTTTGCACTTCATTTTACAGAACGGCTCTCAAGCTGCTTCGTTCCGTTCGCAGTGTGCGTACTTGCTTCGTGGGATTACATTCTTGTACGGACAATCTAAAAAATTTTTACTTCTGGTAAAAAGAACGTGCTTACGGTTGCTGGATAGGTTTGGCGACAAACCAATCGGAGCTACTTAAAAAAACATTGTGCGTATCAAATTTTCACCAAATCGGAGGTAAAATGCGGCCTTTAGGGGGCGAATATATATATTCCTATATTTTTTTATATATATAAAATTTTTAACAACATCCTATGATGTGTTCTGGGTTCCATGATCGGTGTCATTGACCACTGCACCATAAGAGTAACTTAAATAGCTCAACTTTCCTACGGAAATTCGCTAATAATAATAACAATTACCAGAAATCAACTTCTGTAAAATCGAGTGTACGTCCGTACAAACATACATACGGTACGGAGATTCATGATGACTGTGGCGCTTCTAGCCGAAATACAAAAGTCGTCTCATGAACTCACTAACTCAGAGTCGGAACTGTGCTCTTGGATGCTACTCAGAGTTCAGGAACTGTAAGTTGGCTGTTATCAGACGCTGAAACTTGTGTTTTCAGTCCAGTATTATTGCTGGATCCCGCTTTGTCCCGCACCCACTAGGGTCGCCCGACTGTACTCGTGACAATTTTATTAAAATCATACTATACACTAGGAGTTTTTACATAACCTTGAGAAAACTTTGGTTTTTCACATTTAATGACATTATAATGTCTCTGAACATATAAACGTCCGTCTGACGCTGACACAATACGTTTTTATCTGCGCACGCGCAAGTTGACTTAGTTGAAAGACGAGTTGCCTTTTCCAGCGTATTTTTAAAAGACAAAGTTCCTCTCAACAACTCGTTTAGTGTATGACTGTACTTATACATTCGCATTGTGCACGATTTACTTCCAGTTTAATATGATTCTTATTTACTTCCCAGGTCAAACATCATCCTTCATCAAGCCGGTCGCCATGGTAACAACTTCAAACAAGCGTTCCGTTGCTAGGATACGCAAATAACGTTTATTGGTTTATAGTTTTGTCCGTAACAACTGTGCCGTTTTGTTCCAAGAGGGCTGTATGAAAAACAAAATAGAGCATATAACGCGAGTTGTTTAAAGTTGAAATACAGGATGTGCAAAAACTTATGTCTTTCACAGTCACCTTATAAACAGAACAAGAAATAGTAAGATCTCTACGAATTTAAAAATATTATGTTACTAATTTGCAAATGTAGGACTTTTACAGCAGGAAATATATGTGAAGAAGCGGTTGGCTGGATGCGCAGAAGCAGGGATGGCCAATGAGCATGCGTTAACAGCTTGGAGGTCAGCGTAGCGAGTCAGTCGGTGACAAAGGTTAGTCGCACTATCTAGTGCATTGCCTTTTCTAAAAACATTATAGTATTTTATTATTTCTGGACTATAATCAACTTAATGAAATTGTTATAAAAATTGTATTTATTATCATAAATATTATATAAGTTGTTATAAATATTGTATAAATTATTTATAAATATTGTAAATAACTTTTAAAATCATAGCCGTAAAAAACAGACTGGGTAGTAGTGTACTCAGCAGTCAAACCCCCCACCCCACCACACATAACATAGCTCCTCCTTTCCACATCCCTACCTGCGCGGCCCGCTTCTTCACATATATTTCCATCTGTGCTTGGATAATTTTTGAGTTCAATGAAAAGGTCGCTGGCGCATTATAGCTAATTTGATTGCCCACGTTGGTACCGCCTATGAGCCATATTTTTTTTTAAATTAAATACAGGAAATCGATTTTATAGTTATTTATTTAAAATATGTATTATATAAAATCCGCTTCAACTAAGCCATTTACTCAAGGATAAGTTTTCCCTCGCTGCGCTTCTGCACCTTATTCTTATAGCACACAGTGGCGGATTTAAAGGGGGGCTATAGGGGCTGCAGCCCAGGGCGGCACATTTTTGGGATCGGCAAATTTGAATGAAGAAAAAATACTTTTATTTAGCTCAATCCACGAATTAAAGAAAAAAAAACAAGGACTTAGCCTCTTGTTGAGTGTGGGCTGACCAAGGTTGTATTGGACAGCTGAGGCGGCGCCGTCAGCTCAAGACAAAGAGTGTCATAGAGAGTGGCGCACCCGGTGGACATAAAGTCACAAGTGAGCTGAGTGTTAAGAACAAGCAATTTTACTTTCTCCACCCTATACGTAGTATATGGAGAAAGTATTGTTTTCGTAAAAATGTTCGAATTTGAATTTTCAGTTGAATTATCTGTTTTGGTGCTCCCAGAACCCCAAAAAATTGTTTAGTGCAATTATCTGTGTTGGTGCTCCCTGAACCCAAAAATATTTTTAGTGGAATTTTTTGTTTTGGTGCTCCCTGAACCCAAAAAAGTGTTTTTAGAGTTTTGTCTGTCTGTCAGTATGTATACACGACCAGAGAGGACACTATTGGTCCGATTTTCATGAAATTTGGTATGTAGGTACTAAACTCTAATATCTCCAGGTTTTCTTTTTCATTTTTTGGAATTTTCAATTTTTAAGGGTAATTTACCCCTAAAAACCCATAAAAAACGACAAAAATGCAAATTTCTCAAAAACGGCTCTAACGATTTTGATCAAATTTTCAGTATTTATAGTGCTTAAGATGCCAAACAAAATGACACCACCCGCTTTTATCAAAACTTCGGCGTTTTATAATTATGGGGAAATGTTTAAAAATAAACAAGTTTGTGTTGTCAATCTAGCATCGCGGCAGCGGCCGCACGGGGTAGCACCACGGTAGCGAGCACGGCCAGTAATTCAAAGGTCGCGCGATCGAATCCCGCCTGGGTCAATAATTTTTTTATACGATTGACGTAGGTAGAATATTATTTTTTTGTTTTGTTCTAAAAAGTAGTAAATAAAATGATTAAAAACAATATTATTTTGACTACAGTAAGTTGGGAGAAAGTTTGTGTCAGTTAACTGATACCGTTTATTATATTGGTTGTGCTTATGTGCATATTAACAGTCTTCTTTAATTCGCCTGTATTTTCTTTTGTATGAATACAAATCTGAGCTGTGGTTAATTATATTTTAAACAAATATAACAACAATCTGGGGTTATGGTAGATTACAGCTGAACCGTTCGTTCTTGACACCTAGTTTTTACCCTTAAAATAAATGATGTGTCCGTTACTCCCCTACTCAGAACTGTAGCCTCCTGCCGAGTTTTACTGCGATTCAACTGTTGAACTGTACGATAATCTATTTGGAGGTTATTTTAATTAATCGTGGAATTAATTACAATAAATTAATTATTGAAAACTTAATACAGTTTTAAAAATTTTAAAAATTTCTTATGAGAAATTGTAAAGGTAAACATGTCCATTTTCTTTTACTAGTTTTTACTTATAAACATTTCTTAATTTGTAGCAACTTCTCCAAGCATAATTTTATTCTTAAAGGAGATGCTAGACATCAGCCGTTGAATCTGCATGACTTCTACGACATTTTCTTCCGGCTCCTAGCGGTAGAATATATCTACTTTAAAATTATCGAAGTTCTAAAGACAATTGGGTTGTAGGTTAAATTTGTTTGTTATAAACTACTACCGTGAAATTATGTTTCACTGCTGGCAACTTTGTGAAGAAGAAAACACCTTAAAATTTATATACCGGAATTGTATATTTCAAAAGCTTATTCGAGATAAAGAGATATTCGAAAAATATAAAATGAGTGCCAATTTTACACCCAATATAACTACTTCTAAAGTCACAACGGCTGTTTGTATACACATAAACGTTTTGATTTATCTGAAATCAACATAAAGAACCTCACGAAACATTTAAATGTTTAAAATGTGTTCATTAAGTTTGTGAGAATAAAAACTGAACTAATAACATTTCGATGCTCTGCAGAACACGAAGCTACACCACCCAGCGTAACATACTAGTTTATACAGACCCACGTTTACCGGATTATATTGTTGTAATGTCTCTGCACATAAACATTACGTGACAAAACACGTTTATACAACACAACAAAAATAACGCTTTTACAATATTAATGTGTTCAACATCTGTGCATTATTTATTTAACTAGTAAAAAATCACAGATTAGATACATATCAGAGACACATCATTTAAAACATACTATTTAAAAACAACAAACTTTATCAAGGCCTACTTTACTATGACGAGGGAATTTTTAACTCGGTAAATGTGTACAACTGTAAGGATTATAAAACTGTAGGCCTATTTGTTAAAATTATTTATTTATATACGTTATTTAGAGAAAGATACAAATATTATCTTTTAATTGATTTTATTTCATATTGATAAATCGGATAGTTTAGTAGTATTATTAAACGTTATAGTGAATAAATTAACAAAGAATAAGTTTATACGAAGATGTACGAATGTTTCCGAAGTTAAACGAATAGGTAGCTCTGCTTTAAATTTGTACAAACGGTTATATTAATAACTACGGGAAACCCCTGCGTGTTCAGCACGCCAACCCTGTTGGAACCTTCTACAGACATAATCGTGTTATGATTTCTTTATAATAAAGGCGTAGGATTAATAATAACCCCAAAGCTAAGACGGTAAATAATGTTAAAAGTTAAAATCAAATTATTTCGTACATTTTATAACAGCAGTTATAGTAATGCTTAAAAAAAACAGCAAGGCTCAGGTCTACACTTAAATGAAAACCTAACCTAAAGGTTAGAAATACAAAGTTTGAAATTACGTGTAAATGGAAATATTAAAACAAACAGCTGTTAACTGTTATTTTATTCAATTGGTTTGGTATGGTAATAAATGTTAATACATGTGTTGATTTATCAGCCTAGGCCTAACCTAAGAATTTTTTCCGACTAAATTTACAAATATTGAAATAAAATTAGGTTTTTATCGAAATGAATTATAGCCTATGTTACTCAGTTATAGTGTAACTTTTTATTGTTAAAACTATTTTTTCAATCGGTACAGTAGTGCTAGAGATTACCCCCTACATACAAACAAACAAACAAAAAAACAAACTTTACCTCTTTATAATATTAGTATAGATAAAAAGTTGTATTTATATACTGTTTATAATTTCAAAGCAAATCTTGTAACGTATATAGCATACATTAGTTTTGTAACTCATATTTAATAAAAATCAGGTTCACAAGAGATTATAATGACCGAAGTTGTAAACATAAAAGTATAATCTACGCTGGGTTTTGTTTAAGTATTACAGATTATGGGTGAAATCAGCTGTTATATTATGGGTTACTCACGTATGTACGTACGCACGTATGTATTTATGTACGTACGGACATACACTCGCTTTTATAGGAGTTGATAAATTCGTCATGCATAGGATTCTTCAAAAGCAATCCGACCCTGTTTACAATCATATTACACTAATAAAATACAATTTCAAAACAAATCGTATGAACATAGTCTTTAAATCGATTTCGTGTTCCGATAACAAGGCTTTTTGTATTATCAAAGTTGCTCGACTTTTCCTCATCTTGGATTAAGTTTGTTTTAATAAAAAGAGTTCAATGGGATCGAATCTGAAAGATATTCTTTACCACAGGGTGTAATTCTGCAATTCTGGGAGAACGAAATTAGAAAAAACTTAACTATTTCATTGAGAGTTCGTAGTGAAATGAGAAGAATAATGTTAGAGGAAAATGGAAACGAAAGAATTGGCATCGTTGAGCCCGATAGAGGAACGTGAGACACGACTAAAATTGTTCGTTCAAACTACACATACAAGAGGTTAGAGCCAGCCTTTACTCCGTCCTGTATGTATTTTCACTGGGAGTACCACTGTTTAGAAGCTTTAATAAATATTTTATTTTTATATTATACATCATTTAAGGTAAACATTGGCATTATTACATTTAAGTTTTTGCAATTTTATCAACTTCTAAATTTCTTCAAGTTATAGAATAAACATTTACTTTTTTCACAATTCATAATGAATTTCGGAAAAAGTTGACTTTTTTATATTGTAGTCCCTTTTTGTTAGAATTGTCAAAAATTTTAATTTTGTTTTAGAATTAAAGTCACTGTCACTCATGAGATGTTATGGCGTATGCCAGCGATGCAAAATATTAATCTGTAATAATTATTACTTAAAATTTTTCTTATTTTGCACACTTGAGCACAAATAAATTATTAAACCTTCATTCTGAAAATGTTTGGTATATTTGTCCTTCCAAAAGTTCTGAATTACTCTGCGAAATAAGGATTTTGTTGTAGGAAATAGGTACTATGGAGCGCTTGTTTCAATGCTTTCAAATGAGTTTTTCAATAATATTAGTTTGATATCCATTGGCAACGGCAATATATTTTATTATTTTTAACTGGTTATAGTCCAACACAGACATAGGGATGTTCAAGAGTCGATGTACAAGACTATTGAAAGCCGCCAATTTCTGTTAATTGTTTCACATTAAACTAAGGAAGTACTCACGGGCGCAGTTTATACATTTCCTTTCTATGTCTATGTCTAGACTATGGGAACATGCATAGGGAACAACGCCTGTTGATTTCAACAAATGTCTGTAAAGTATTTCGCAGGACTAAAACCCTAAAAGTAAATGTGTTTTACTTTACACGAAACGAAAGATTGAAGTTTTGTCTACAAATCGATATAAACATATCTATACAAATATATCTAATTGTAAGAGATATATCGAATCCTAAATGTGCTGTTTCATTGGTTGAAAACTGTCCAATTGTAAGGGTTTGCAGAAACCTTTATATTTTCGAAACTATAAGAGTGACGTCTGATTGGAAGGCAGTTTTAGAAAGTTCAAATCTTGACAAATCCAAATGTATCTTTATATTATTGTCAAATATTTCTGTCGAGCGATATTGAGCCTTAGAGAAGTGACGTATTTGTGTAATTTCCTATTGCTTTCTCGTGCGGCATCAATTGATTTAGAAAACTATAATTTTAAAACGATGATTACGTATGTAAATATACGTTATATTAAATCACTGTTAAGTACAGAAAGCGCCTATTCAAACTACCGCGCTCCCCACCACACAAATGCTCTTCCCGTGCTTTTCAAGTCAATACATAGATTCCTAGAGATTCAGTCAACCGTCAAAATAGAATTTCGCTTATCTTGATTTGCCGGCCACGTGACCTATGATTTTACTATTTGATTGGTCACAATTATAATTATCTACTCTTGTGCAGAAATGCTAAGAAGCCACGCGGGTCTGTTTGCCGATCCAAGTCCAACGGAAAGGATATGTTAAAATCGGATACCAGTGCGCGAAACTAAGATCTCTCTCTCTCTCTCTCTCTCTCTCTCCCTAGCGCCTGGCCCATTGTGGGGAGAGTGGTTCATATGGTCAATTGTGGGAACTCTGTTATCTCTGAAGATAGAGAAAAATTAAAAACAGGATTTTGTTACAAAAAAAATCGGCTATCATAATTTGTGGTTCTCTCTCCAAAATTTGTATTTTTTATTTTAGCGGTTTTATAGCTTTTTGGTCCATTATAGCGATATAACGGTCACATAAGAGAGAACTTTTGTGGGGAGGTGAGAAAGATTTTTGTGGGGATATAAGAGAGTGGAATTGTGAGGATATAAGAGAGTGGAATTGTGAGGATATAAGAGAGTGGAATTGTGAGGATATGAGAGAGAGAAATTGTGAGGATATATTTAATGTGACTTTCTAGTGGATTATATATCCTAATACTGTAATTCAATTCCCACTGGTGAAATGGAGTCAGCCAACTCAAAAATCACAATGTTGTAGGTTATATGAGTTAGGTAATTTATTCTTATAAACAAGAAATATGTGTTATGCTGCCCTTATAAAGCAAAGGTTAAGAAGCCTAATAATAACACATATAACACAAATATTATAAATTGTATACAAATACTTTTTTACATGTGGTCACCCAAAAAACGCCGCTAAAAAGGGTCTGCCTTCAAAATTTATCACTTGAAGTAGGTAGCAAAAATACTAAATTACCATGAGCAAAGAGGCTTATAGTTGCTTGTCATTCCCATCAAGCCCTCCTGATACTCATGGACAATCGACCATGGTTGGAGAGGGGAACGAGGCCACAGTCCGAGCCTGGGTATGTGTGTCAGGAGGAAGGATCGAGGTGCTCCAATACACGCCTTTCAAATAACAATACTTACCTTGTCATTCTTCAAATGTAAAAAACATTGAACTTAAACCAAGATATTTGTTACACCCTTTTACTCTTGTTGACAACATTAGTAGTAAATCTTTAACTATGCCTTTAAACATAATTTAATATGAAAACCAAATTATTATTAAATACCACAAGATGTAACTAAAAATTCCAAGATTTTTTTAAGCCTAATGGTGTAACCACAAACTAACAAAAAATTGTATGTCATCTGACCTCAGGGCTCCACCATACTGGCTTTTTAAGCTGCAAAGTCATATACGCAAATCCCAAACTACAAGTACAACACTGCGGTCTAAGCACGCACCAACAAAGAATTTTGCAGGGCTCCGCTCCACTGGCTTTTTAGGTGTAATGATATATACACTAATATATACACACAGCCAAAACTACTGTAGCTACACCCTTCAAATCTTGCATGTACATTACTGTAATGGTGCAAGCACTTACCAACAAAGGGTTTTTCCCTCGGACCCCAGGGCTTCCCCCACTGGCTTTTTAAGTTACAATATTACATATACTCACAGCCCAAAATACTGCAAAACCACAACCACTGAACAGATATGAGCGCGTTTTTTTTAACGTTTTTAATGAATCCTGGTCCTCAAATCACCCTTTTTATAGCCCCAGTTTTCAATCTTTATATTTGGTAGAATTATACGCATAGTTCAGAGTTCCAGGTTTCAGAGACCCATCACACCCATACATAAAATTATCGTCTTAATATAAA